>JAJEJO010001526.1:119502-188404 GCA_020662805.1 Glaucomys volans
TTAAATCATTTCTTTTCATTACATTCTTTGCATTTCAATACTTGAATAGGAATCTGGAGATTGGAGCATGAAAAAATTTTAGCAACTTCTAATTTGAAACCAACGTGAAAATAAAATGAGAACTCTAAAATTAGGAGAACAAAGAACTTAGTAAAATAACAGAGGGCAATGAGAATATCACTACATACTTCTATTCAATATAGAATTGTGCTTAGATTTAGAAGACACTCAGCAAATTCTGTAGTCATCTATAGCCTACTTTGCTAGAGGCTGGGAATATTCCATTGAAATGATTTAAAGAAATGTATAATATAATGGTAGATTTTGTTATAGATAAGAGAGTAATAGAAAGTGATAGGTGCTCTGATACCATAATATACATGTGATACATATTTATATTGTGTATTATGTGATTTATCCCCCCAGTGTGATATTAGAGTTATGTAATAAGATACATTGGAAGCATAGGTAGAAGTGATGATTGCTGAATATCTACAGAAGAGAGACAGTCTTTGACTGACTGGAATTCTTGTTCTGTCTTTGCAGCACTGTGGCTTTGGATAAGTTTATTAGTCTTTGTGGATTATGTATAAAACTAGTGAAATAAAAGAGGGATTAAATTAGATGATCTGTATCTTATGACTCTAATGAAGTTCTGTGACTTGAATTAAGCTTTCCAAAGCATGCCTATTGCTTAAATAGAATGTCACTTATCAAAATATTTCAACTTAGTTTTTTCACAATTATATTTGGTTTGTATTAAGAAATATTCTGCTTTACTGCTGTGATTCTGAATTTGGATGATAATGTAAAATTTTTGAAAGTTACACTTTAAATCTATGTATAATAACGGCTATAAATGTTGTTATATTTTCCAGAGTGCTTTTTGTCTTTTAGGAAGTAAAACTATCTAATAATAATTCATAACAAGTACGTTTAAGTTTTCATTTTCTTAATTATTAACAGTTTATTAGCTACTTAAGTGATTCCAGGAGAAACTGTCAGGTCCTATCTCAGTGTGAAAAGAAGTTTTGGGGGTAGCTATTTTAGGTATTATTCTTTTCAGCCTTATAGTAGATAAATAGTTTCTGCTGCCAACTTCGTAGATATAGCTGTTTATAAGTTTTTGTTACAATATCACATACTTTTCAATGCCTGAACCTATATCACAGAAAAATTCTTGCCAATTAATATGGGATGATAGAGATTTCTGGATGTACTTGGCATTCTTCGTACAGTTACTTCACACTGACAGCTGTATCTGATCTTCAGTTACTCTGTGTTTTCCTGAATGTTGGCACTGATTTTATTTTTGCCCTGAGGCATCTTTTTGCTGCCTAGCAGTATTTAGAAATGGATCTTTAATGCAGTTTGCTCCTTTCTTTAATTTGCACCTCATATTTTTTTGTGTGATGAACGTAAAGTGGTTTTTGAAGCTCATGCAGATTGGATTTGTTCAACATAAGTTCTCCTTGCATTCATGGCAAATAAAAGAAGCCAAGAATGTGATTAAGTTTAAAATAGAAATTAATATATCCACTTAAAAAAAGTAGTAAAGAGAATTCATTTGTGCTTTGAATATAAAGTAATATGAAAGCAAAGCTGATAAAAATTCACAGTTTATCATACTAATATAAAACAGGCTTTTAAAAAATAGTTTACAGTCTACTTGTTTATAATCTGGATTTGGATACTGTAGAGCAAATGCCTTCAAAACATATTTTGACAGTAATACATACTGTTCTCAAATTTCTTTTTTCCCATGGTAATGAATTATATGTAGGTTGTTTCAATTTCCTTCATTGTCTGAAATTTTCATAGGAATGAAGTTACATGATCCATAATACTCTTACAAAGATTGTTTCAGGTGTCCCATGTATATAACAAAAGCAGAGACTTAACAACAAAGCAAGCCTGTCATAAACAGTGAGAAACTTCATTGGGTTGTGTCTATCGCAGTGTTTACCAAACCAACACAGTATTTTCTCTTAGCACCTGGACTTTGCCATTCTACAGTCATGCATAAAATTACCAAGAGAGTAGTATCTTGACTGATTTATTTATAAGCTGTTTTAATGTAGGTATAGCTGTATTTAAATAATGTGTCTGTCTTTTTAATGGGTTTTTATACATACACTATAATTTACATAAATACCATGAGATTACATATCCAGCTTGTGCTCTTAACCAAGGGATAAATGAAAAATTAAAAACATCAATTATATAACAAAACTGAAAATTAGGCTGAGAAGTGCTTTGAGACGTCCCTATTATGAGGGCTGGAGACCCAGGAAAGCCAGGAATGTCCCTTCCAGTCTGAGTTAGAAGGTCTGAGAAACAGGAGTAACAGTTGTCTAAGTTCAATCCAAAGGAAAAAGCAGATGTGTCAACTCAAACAACTAGGTAGAGAGGGAGAAAAATCAACCTTCTCCACCTTCATGTTGTATTCAAGCTCTTAGTGGGTTGAATGATGCCTACTGGGTTCGATCAATCTAGTTTACTCTCTCTACCAATTTAAATGCCAGTCTCTACCCCAAACTTCCTTATAGACATATTCAGAAACTTTTTTTTTTACCAGATATTTGGACATCCTGTAGCATAGTCAAGTTGACACATAAAGTCAATTACACTTGACATGGTCTAGAAGGAAACAAAATCAGAAATAATTAGTCTTTTAATATTTCTGCAGTGATAAAATTGCCATTTTGCCATTACCAGCTATATCCTTTAGTATCATCTGGGAAGCAAAGGCCCATTTATGGAATCTATATCTCAGTTACTTACATTAAAGCTTCATTCTAGTGAAGACAAGAAAAGAGAATCTGTAGGGACTCAGAAAATATTTATAGTATGAATTAATTACCATGAGTATATGATTATTATTCTATAATTTTCTTTAAATATCTTGAATTCTTAGATTTTTCTCTAGTACTTCCTTCATATTTAGAATCATCCCCATGGTTAGCATCTACATATAAACTTTTACCAAATTTTTACATCATGTTTTTTCTAATTATTTTAAGTGGATAGGGCAATTTTTAGAACTTGCCTGCTTTTGAATTAGCAATTTATTTCTTTTCTGGTTATGCGATTTTAAATTTATTCTTCATTTTATTATGTTCGTGATTAATGATGAAGAATATAGATGTGATTTATACAATCATTTAATTATATTTTTCTGTGTGGTTTTAATATATTTGAGAAACCAGTTAGCTATTAGAACTTCAGAAATCTTGTCAGTTTGATATTACATTTATCCTCAAGTAGTATTTTGAATGCTATGTACGTTTGGCTTCATTTAAAAGGTGAATTGATTCAGTTGATTTTGGGGGGAAAAGCTGAAATGAAAATCAAGAAATTCTCATAGAATTGGCCTATAGACCCTGATGCTAATTTTAAAACTATAAAACTCTTAGGAGGAAAATTAGTTTATACACTTACAACTAAAACAGAGATGTTATCTTTACTTGGGAATGTGTCAGTCATACATGCAATTCTTTTTTAAATTTTGATTCATTGTACACAAATGGGGCTATCATTTCTCTGGTTGTACACAAAGTAGAGTCACACCATTTTTGTAAGCATTACATAGGGTAATGATATTTGTCTCATTCTATTATTTTTCCTTCCCCCACTCCCTCCCCACCCCTCATTTTCGTCTGTATAATCCATCCTTCCTCCATTCTTGCCTCCCTCCCACCTCTGTTATGTATCATCATCTACTTATTAGAGAAATCATTCAACCTTTGGCTTTGGGGATTGGCTTATCTTGCTTATCATGATGTTCTCCAACTCCATCCATTTACCTGCAAATGCCATAATTTTATTCTTCATGGCTGAACAATATTCCATTGTGTATATATATCACAGTTTCTTTATCCATTCATGTATAGAAGGGCATCTAGGTTGGTGCCACAATCTAGCTATTGTGAACTGAGCTGCTATAAACATTGATGTAACTGAGTCACTGTAGTATGCTGATTTTAAGTCCTTTGGATATAGACCAAGGAGTGGGATAACGGGCTCAAATGTTGGTTCCATTCCAAGTTCTCTAAGGAATCTCCATGCAATTCTTCAGATACTCTTGAAGGACATTTTTAAAAGAAGCCTAAGGAATCTGAGTAAATCCTTAAAGAGAATAACACAGAACAAAGGCTAAATTTTAAAAACAAGGTAAAAGAGCTGGTGAATAATATATACCTGACCTTTTTAAAAAAGTAGTATTTTGTGGAAGACTGTTAAGCCTATCAAATTTTATCTTTTTGTTACAGAGCATTACAAAATCAATATAGGTGCATGTCAAACAAGAAAAGAAGATTTAATATAGGATTTTAAACTATGAATGACCTCACACATAAGTAATACATACATATGTTCTTATTATAAAATAAATTCTGATAGTGTATAATCATACCAGTAAAAACATGGTATTGACAATGATATTGTCTTTGCACATATCTTTCTCTACATGTACTTATATAAATATGTCCTTGTACAAGTATTTTGGGTTTTTTAGCAAAAAAAAATTCATCTGTCCTTTAAACAAGTATTTATCAAGTGTCCACAGCACACCATAACAGATACTTTTGAGCTAGAGGTGGAAAAAGTTCCTGTTTTTGTGTCATTTACATTCTAGGGGGTTGAGATAGAAGAGTATATTAACAAATAAATAGTATATTAGATGGTGATAGGTACTATGGAGGAATATAAAATGAATGAGATTGGAGGGATGTTATTTGTTTATATAAGGTAACCAGAAAAGGTCTTATTGTTCAGATAATTTATTTGAGCAGACAGGTGAAGGATAAAGGAACAAACCATGCAGTTAGCTTAGAGATGCAGTGGTACATACAGAGGGAGTAATAAGTAAAAAGCCCTGAGACAGGTTTGCTTGCATTTTTTTTAAGTTACAAAAAAGAGACTGGTATCTCAATGTAAAGTGTCAAGGCCAGAAGCAAGTAGATTCCTTGGGGAGCTATTACTGTAATCCAGATGAGAGCTGGTGGTTGCTAAGACTGCAGAAGGGAGCATTAGAAGAACGATTAAATTCTGGATATATTATTTACGTTTTCCCAGAAGACTTTATTGTCAAATTCTCTGGAGATATGAGAGAAGCAAAGTATAAATCAATGGAAAGATGGAGTTGTCATTTGCTGAGCTGGATATGACTGCAGAAATAGAACTGAGATGGAAAATTTTCATTTTGAGGCAACTTGAGTTTGACATGCCCTTTAGAAATTCAAATATAGAAGTTCTTTTATCAGTTGGATAATAATTTTGGATGTCTAAGGACAAATCTTAAAGATTGAGAAGTTTGAATTATTAACATACACATCATAATCTAAATGAAATTAATAAGGGAGTACAGAGAATTAAAAAAGGAAGCAAATAGTCTGAAGAACATTTCAAAGGAAATTGAAAAGATAAATGCGAACAGCAAGATAATCTGATACAGAAGAACAATTTCCTTTTATTTAGCAATATATTGTGTAAATCTTCCCATGGTTTTCAGGTGTGTGTTTATAAATATATATGTATTGCACACACATGTATACATGTACACACACATGTGTAATTTGTACACACAAGTATTCCATGATACTGTTTAGTCTTGTGATTTATATTTATTTTAAAATATTTTCCTCTGACTTCTATAATTTTTATTTTAATCCAATTTCATAATAGATCTGGGTTTGTTTTTGTTTTTGATTTGAGAAATAGCTCTAATTTAATATTTTTTAAAAGCTGTTTATGAAAAGTCATTGATTTCCCACAATAATGTGAAATGGCTGTTTTCATGCATTGTATTTTGGAATATATCTAGTTCCTTAATATGTTTATTCCTGTAATAGTTTCATACAGTTTTATTAGTTATTTATTGGAACATTTGAAGTCTGGAAAAGTGTCTCCCAAATTTCTTATTTTTCAGAATTTTCTTAGCTAATCTCATGCATTTGCTCTTGAAAATGAATTTTAGAATCAGATTGTTTACGATCCATTAAAGCCTACTGAGATTTTGATTGGCAAGAATTGGATTTATAAATCAGTATTGAGATCATTATGTCATTGTGATTTGTTTTCCTTTTGAAACATAAATATCCCTGCATTAATGTGATCTCGTCCAGTTTTAGTTTGGTTTATTCCTAAGAATTTTACTTTTTCCATTTGTATATGAAATATTTATTGGGTGTCTGCCGTATGATTAAACTCCAGCCTCCTCACTTTCATAAGTACAAGTCAGGAAACATACCTGAAGTAAGACCATCCTTTACTAGCCTCCATTTCTTCAGTGATAACTGAATGTGTTCCATGTAGTAGTGCTCTCCTGCTGGATCCTATGCTGTATCATCTGGAAATGAAGGGATTCTGTGGGTCTCTAGAGGTCTGTGTCTTCTGTTCATCACCAGAAGTGAGAACTTGGACTTGGGAAGTCCAGAACACTCTTTCATTCCATTGGAAAAATTCCCTCCCCCCTCTTCCTACTGTTGCAACAATCCTGGCTTCACTAGTGTCTTTCTAGGGACTCAGAAAAGTAATCCCATCATGCCTCTTCTTATCCCTGTACATATCAGTCACCACCCCAAAATCTCATAGCCCATCCCTTATTTTCAGGATGCTAATCAAATGAATCTGTATATGTCCTTTATTTTATCTTGTTTTCCACTTCTCTATAATTTCACAGTCCTACTACAGCCTCTAGAATTCATTGATTACCAAAATAGTCTATGTCTGCAGCAGCATCTCTGAAAGGTCATTTATTTTCTTTTTTAATCTCTCCCTAAAGAAAAATGTTCTCATACCTCCCAAACAATGGATTTTTTCATACATCTCTTGTATGGGATAATTACCTCCTCACTCCTCATTGCTACTTCCTGGCGGCATTTGTTACCTAAAGTTGTCTAAGAAATCACCCCCGTAACATAATGGTTTACAGCTACGGCTTATAACTAGAAATAATTTAATATAACAAAATGGCTTACAGCTAGAAATAATTATTATATCTCATAGTTTTTTATGGGTCAAGAATTTGGAAATAACTTGGCTGTGGGTTTCCTATGTTGTATTTTTTTTTTCTGCAAGTGATATACCCCTTACAGTGTATATATTTTTCAGAAATACTATACCTTTCAAACTAATGTTAAGTAATATATTTTTTCAGTCCAAGTTTTCTTTAGCTTTTTGCTCCAGGAATATCTTTCTATCTATTTTCAGGCAAGTAGACATGTTTGTTTGGTTTTATTCTCTCTCCCATGGCAGCCTAACGAGAATCGCAGAGGAGTTTATGGTCCACTAAGTGTAACTTTCATTATAGATCCATTGTTTTTTTATTTTGTTTTGTTTTTAGTAATATTTGTGTCATGTTCTGTAATAAGTTGTTTGTCATCTCCCCTTTTCCCCAGTGTTACAAGCTAGCTTGCTTCCTTTTTTGGATATTAGAAGAAATTGGGAAATGGCTAAAATTCAGTTATTTTTAATTGTTAAGATATTCTGTTGTTTTGGGAGCACACGTACTTGTTGTAAGCTTAGGTTTTTTCTGTTTTTCTTTTTATTAAATCATTTCCTCAGATAGTTGTCCCTTGGTTTCTGCAGGGATTTGGTTCAGAGACTCCTAGAGCTACCAAAATCTGCAGATTCTCAATCTCCTTATATAAAATAGCATAATATTTGCGTGTAATCTACATATATCATCCCTTACTAGTTACAGATAATGCCTAATAAAATATTAATGTCATGTATATAGTTGTTACAGTGTGTTTCTTAGGGAACAATGACATGAAAAAGAAGTCAGTACATGTTCAGTACAGCCTCATTTTTTCTTGTGTGTACGTATGTATGTATGTATTTTTTTGATTAGCAATTGGATGTAGTGCACAGGGTATATATATTTTTTGATTGCCAACTGGATATAGAGCACAGGGATGCAGAGTCAACTGTATTCTCTTGGCTTGATTCCTCATTTAATTTTAGTCTCTATTCAAACATCAGATCCTCAAAAGGGACTTGCATTAATTGGGAGAGAATTATTCAACCATTGTTGTATGTGAGTGGTCCTGTGATATTGTTTCCTTCATCCCCAGGGTTTTGCCTCTGAACAGCATCATCATCATCATCTGTTTGTTTTAGTATTCAGAACCAAAGTAATGGTGACTTAAACAAGACAGAGGGATATTTCTGCTTCAGTACAAAAGTAGACAATTAGAGTTGGTATGGAAGCTGTTTACCAACACAAGTCTTCCTAAAACCCAGGATTCTACTGTTTTGTTGTTCCCTCCTCCTAGTGGGCCTACCACCAGAAAAAATGAAGTTAAAAGGAATGGGGAGAGAAGAAGGGAAAAGAGCATCAACCCCCAATAAACATATGACCTAGAATGTACTTACACACATTATTTCTGTTCACATTCAATTGACCAAAATTTAGTCTTACAGCTATTGTACTAGCTGCATGGGACACTGAGAATTTCAGTCTTTCATATGGACAGTTGAGTGATCTGTTACTCCAAAGAACAAGCATAGGATGGATTTGAGGATGAAAAACTAGCATTTTATTGGTTGGTACTTTTTTTAACCACTATGAATAAATACCACAGTCTCATTGTTGGGAGCTCTTTTGTAAACTGTGGACATTGTTTGAACCATTAAGGCAGGGAAGCTGCTTTTCTGGGAACTCCGTGAAATCCCCTGTTCAAGAGAGCCCAGATCTTGCTGACGCCCTGACCTTGCTCACAGCTCCAAGTTCAAACATAGCTGCCAGAGATTGGTGTAATCTGCCTAGCACCACACAACTCATTTATCCCCACCCCATCCTGTTTTTGTGAAGAGGCTCCCTACCAAGCCCCTTTGGTCTATACCTATATAAATAAAGCAAGCATGGGCTTTTTCTTTGTTTGAGTCAGACCCTGCTGGTCTGCTCATTCCTCTTGCCCCTGCTTCTAAAATAATTCTGGCTTTCTGTGTGTATTTCACAGCTACTTTCCTAGCTTTTATTTCCACACCTCCGATGGCTACCTGTTCCCTCACCCATACAGGACATGGGCAGGATCTAATCTCTCCAGCCCCTTACTCTTTACATTAAGTTCTTGCTATAGTAATAATTCCATTTAGCAATAATGGTTGCCTAATTAAATTATAAAACCTTGAATAAAATTCAAACCACTATTTCAAATCATCTTGGAAATAGAAGTAACTCAGAGTTCCTAGGACCTGGATAGGCTTCAAGGGCTCTGAGTCCTATGCAATTATAAGTGAAATTATTTATGAATATACATTTATGTAGCTTGGTAGTTAAGAGCATGGGTCCCACAATCAGATATCCAGGTTTAAATTTTAGGTCTCTCATGTGCTGGCAGTGTAAATTAGGCAATTTTCTTAACCTGCCTGTGCTGAGTTTCCCTATCTGAAAAATGTAAATAATTGTGTACTTACTTCATAGGGTTGCTGCAGGGACTAGAGCAAGTAAATACATTAAAATACATACAAGAGTGTCTCTCAATATGGAGTTATATATAAATAGTAGTATGATCATTATTTATATTCGGGGGGGTGCCCAATTTTCAAATGATTAACAGTAGAAGCTATTATAAATTCTAATTTAATGCCTGAAAGAAACTGTTTTCACAGACTGTGAACTGCATGAAATTTAAACTTTGGGAATTGGGGAATGGGGATGTAGCTCAGAGGTAGAACACTTACCTAGCATGCACAGGGCCCTGAGTTCCATCCCTAACCCATAATATAAGTGAATAAAATGAATTTAAGCTTTCTTTTAATCAAAAGTCATTAGATCCTTCAGAGTGAAGAAGTTTATTTAGTGAACTCTGCCTCAATTATACTTTTTAAAGAGTTCTTGTTTTCAAGTCTAGTTTTATTTTTTTATAATTTATATTTATATTTGTCTCAATTTTCTTTTAATTTTCATAGTTTTTATAAAATTCAAATCTATTTTCCAGGTTTTAAGAAATTGGTCTTTTTTTTTATTTCCTTTTTAAATATCCTGTGGAGTTTACAGTTCTAAATGAGAGGTTTGAACATGAGTGAGTTGAATGTGTAGTAACTCTGAGTTGGGGATTTTAAAATGTGATTAAGCAAGAACATGTTCTTTTTTTGAAAAGTGATCATAGTGGCAAAAAAATAATGCTTCAATATTATTAGGAATGAATTCATGTTATCCTACATAAGTGGACAAATGTCAAAGTCAGATCAAAATAAATGTCCAGTATTTCATGAGCTATCTCCTACAGTTACATCAAATTTGCATTTTAAATTCTTGCACTAAATCTTAGAGAAACACTTTTGGCAAATTGGTTGGTATGGAACCTGGAGCTTAAACACAAGGAGCTGTTTTTGAACAAATACAATTTTCATAACACTAATATGCTTTCAATTAACAAACTGAAATGAACTGTTAAACATCACCACTTCCATGTTTAACTACTGTTTGACTTTCTCAATGAATGATTTGCTTCCTCAGTAGATCATTTACTTTAACTGAAAAAGGAAGAATTTTATTTAAATGTCCATATTTTTCTCCCCTCTGCAGAGTGTATTCAAGAAAAGTGGGGATTTCCAATGTGCCACTATTTAAAGGAAGAGAGATGGTGCTGTGGTCGTAACGCCAGAATGTCAGCCTGTTTGGTATGTTCGTATTTTTTCCTAGAATAAGAGGGTTATCCAGATGTTGCAAAATTTATTATTTTTGGCTAATATGTGTTAAATGCTGAAATTTCTAGAGCATCAACATTAATGCTTTTATATATTACAAATTATGAAAAAAATGATTTGTTCTTCAGGCATTGTCATAACATGTTTACTTGCTATTAATTACGATGTAAAATGTACCAAATACCAACTCTTAAACACAGAATTAGTTCAGTACTTTTATACGTAGCCATTTAGTTTCTTCATGTTTGTTTACAAAAAGTCTTTTCTTCTTCTGATTTTTTTTAGAATGGGGAAAATTCTACTGTACCTGGGTCGTGAAATAACCATGTAGTTAAATAAAAACTATTTTGCTTGACTATGCTAGCATCCTTAGATACAGAACACTGTGTTCATGGCATTCTTTGTTCAGGAGGGAATATTGTTTTAAACAGAAACAGTTTACTTAGTGTAAGTGAAATTTTTTTGTCATCAGAAATTTAAAATATAGTTATATAGGGTGACTAAATCTAGAGATCTAAATAACAACATGAGGACTATAGTTAATACTATTACATTATATATTGAAAATTTTGCAAGAGTAAGATTTTAATGGTAACTAAGGTGGATATGTTAAATTGCTTATCTATAATAATGTTTGAGATATATGTATGTTAATCAAAATATTATATTGTGTACCTTAAATTTATAAAACTTTTAAAAATTAATGAACTTTTACATTAAGTATAGTTGATTAATCTGTTTTAGTGCCTAACCGCAGAATAATTCTTTTAAGGCCCATTATCTCTATGACAGTTACATAGCAACATAAGAAATAATATTCCAATGTTCTAGATTATATATCCTAGAATTATCTTAGAGGTCTATTTATACTCTAATAATTATTCTCCTATGTAACCCTACCTGAAATGCTTTCCTAAAAATTTATCTTGTTCCTTTATTTTATGTGTAAGTGATACTTGTTCAGAATCTTGGTACAATGACAGGTCATTCTTAGAACCATGTAGTTCCTGGAATGCTGACAGCCAGGCTTTTACCCTATGGGAAAAATACTGAAATATTCGTTTTTAGGGAGTGTGACTATCCTAAGACCAAACACTTGAAGATACTGGCATCAGTTATTTTACAGTGAAACAAGACAGATCTATTCCTCCGTGGAGAGGCCCACAATGTAGTCCTCACACATAAGCACGATGTATCAATCGGGTTTTTGGTTTCCCCATTGTAATGAACAACAAACCATCAGAATCACTAGATGTCTAAGGAATGTCCCACATTAAAAAACAGATCAGATTTTATGAAAAGTGAAGAAAAGCAACTTAGAGGAAATGGAAACTAATCAAAATATATTAACTCTTAAGTATCTTTAAAAAGATAAAAGAATATTATTTTACTCACAAAACAGGAATAATTTCTATAAAAATAAGCACTCAAAGAATTAAAGAAAGAAATTTTTAAAAATAAATCTGATGCATAAAGAATTTATAGACCATGATGCTCTTAAGAATTCTCATCAGTTTCTCACAGAATTCAGCTCCATTACAACCCTCATTCACCTTGACTTTTTTTTTTTTTTAATTCCATAATAACTTAGGAAAGTTTAAGGAAAGTTTCTTTGGGTACATCTTTGGTCTATAACTGACAATTTTCCAAAAATATTCAAAGCTTTAGAGGTTATTAAAAAGTTGCCTTTTATAGGGACACTTGGAAAGTTACTAGCCAGAAATAAAATTTTAATTAAATTAGAACAACTCATCAATATTTTTTGAGCCTAGTAAAACTGTGAAAATATTCTAGATTAGTATAAATGGCACAGTTGCTTTATTTTCTTCATTACCTCTGCTGATGGCCCAAGAACAATATTAATGTCTACTAGAAACTTATTATCTATCTTCTATTATGTAATCAAAATGTATCATTTGTATTTCAAAAACAAGTTCATCAGTACCATATACCAAAAGTCAGTTTATGCTTTAATTTTATTGATACCAAAAAATTTCTTTTTGAAAATTCTTCTTTCTTTAGCCTTTAGAAAAATCCATAACAAATATCAAATCTGAAGATTACCACAGCCAGTACCATAAATGAAAACTCAGTGTATCTTCAGTGATTAATCTGTTCTGGGCCAGTTGCTGTTTAACTTGATGTGAAAATTATGTAATAAAAATTTGCTGTCTTCATAATATTCTGTTTGACTCTAAATGTTCAATGAAGGTGTCCTTCATGTAAGTGTCAAGTATCTACAAGGTATCTTATCCTTCAAGAACATTTATTGTGTAATCTTTAGAACAATTTTGGTGAAACATTTTCATACGAAGAATTCTTTTTGTACCACCAAATCTACATGGTAAGAGGGCATAAGAAATAAAGCAGGAGAATGTTCCTGCTCAGTTGCTAACTAGGTATACAATTTGAGGCAAGTTACTGACCTTGTCTGTGACTTCATAAATCTGCAAAAATTGCACTTACAAAAAATAATCTGCAATTATCTTTTAATTTTAACAGTATATGCTTCAGCTATATCTAAAAGGACTTCTTTATGAAAACCCAAAAAACTAAAGCATGACTTTCTAATATTTTAGTAGCTTATATATGCAGATCGATTATATATTCACTACTTTTCTTTATGTTTGAGATATTTCCTAATTAATTTAAAAATTAAATTTCAAAATTCTAATTTAGCTATAAAAACTGTGGAAATATGTGTCTTAAAAAATTAAAGTTTCAGAATATTCTATTCCATATTTAAATTATATAGTACATATTTTTCATATATGTTTCATATACATTGGATTATGAGATTTTATTAGAAATGTTAGGAAACATTTTGTAAAATTGCTTTAGATCAACTATAAATGTAAAATCCAGTACATATAAAATTATAAAAATATATGCTTCAGTACTTTCCCTTCTGACTCTTGATCATATGTATATATGATTTGAATTTGCACAACATGCAGACTAAAAATTAACATACTTTTCTAAAATAAGCTGTCAATTATAATGTGTTCATTTTTGTTTGCTGAAAGATAAAATTATACAATCATTAAAAATTCTAAGAACTATGTTAAAGTAGTAGTTAATATATTTGTGTTTCTTTATGTATGCATACTACCAACTTTGAATTTAGTTGATTGTTTAGCTACACTAAACATGAGTCAAGTCTACATTGTTTCATTCCTTTCTTGTTTTCTAGTCCCTTCTGAAATTCAAGTTGTATAGAGTGTATTATGTGTTTATATATATGACACACACCCATTATAAATTAGTCTTAAATAATATATTAGTTAACATTGTAATGATATTAGCACTTTTAATTGTGCTAACTTACATTTTATTACTTAATTCATCTTTTTAAATGTCACTTTTACAAACCCTTATACAGTGTGTTTATAACTTTATAAATCTTACAAACTAAGACTAAATATATCAAAAGTCCTTGTCTTGTTTTTTCTCCTTAAAGGCATTGGAGCGGGTTGCACTTGGCCAAGGGGTAAGTGAGAGTGTTTACTTAAATCAAGTTTATGAACACAATAGTTTTTCTCTCAAGCCCTCTTCATAATTGACCTGCTGATGAACTTAAAACTTGATGAATTTTCATAAATATCACCTCCTCTTGTCACCAGTGTATTCAAATCTATACATGTTCTATACATTTGCTTTACAAGTGAACTTTACAAAAGTAAATTAAATTTTTAGGAAAATTTCACCATCATTCTCTATACTAATCTCTCATTTCTTCATATTAAATTATATGGCTCATAAATATTTCTGAAGACATGTTGTTGCTGACTGACCAGGTATTTATAGGCTTAGTTGAAGCAAAGACAAACAAGGTATAATATTCTGTGTGTTCTTTATTTGTAATCCAAATCAAGTATGTTAGTTAATAGATAACATTTTTTTTATTGACTCGATCATTAATTGCAACAAATGGTTTTGCAAGTATAAATAAAAGTTTACTTTCTCCCCCAAATATTCACATAATTGCATTATTCTACCAGGTATCCATGAAACATATTAGGAATATTTTAAGAATTTTTTAAAGCTTATCACAAAATTATTTTTATTGGACCCCTAAACTTAGAAATCTCTTTTTGCTTCTTTTCAGTGAACATTAATAATGTCAATTTGAATTTTTAAAATTAATAATTGTAAAATAATAATAGCAATAACAAGTGTCATAGCAATAACTAGTATAAGCTGCATGTTTTCTCTAGGTGAACAACCTTGATAAGTATTGTGTATGTTGTTGTGGTTGTTCTTTTTAAATGTATTAACATGCCTATCTAAAAATTGATAAAAACTCATTGTTCTTGAAACTCTAGCCAGAGCAATTAGACAGACCAAAGAAATTAGAGGAATACGAATAGGAAAAGAAGAGATCAAACTATCCCTATTTACTGATGACATGATTCTCTATTTAGAAGATCCTAAGAATTCCACCAGAAAACTTCTTGAACTCATTAATGAATTCAGTAAAGTAGCAGGATATAAAATTAATGCTTATAAATCTAATGCATTTTTATTCGTAAGTGATGCATCCTCTGAGAGAGAAATTAGGAAAACTACCCCATTCACATTAACCTCAAAAAAAAAAAAATACTTGGGAATCATTCTAACAAAGAAGTGAAAGACCTCTACACTGAGAACTACAGAACACTAAAGAAAGAAGTTAAAGAGCATCTGAGAAGATGGAAAGATCTCCCATGTTCTTGGATAGGCAGAATTAATATTGTCAAAATGGCCATACTTCCAAAAATGCTATACAAATTCAATGCAATTCCAATTAAAATCCCAATGATGGACCTCATAGAAATAGAGCAAGCAATCATGAAATTCATTGGAGAAATAAGAGACCCAGAATTGCTAAAGCAATCCTCAGCAAGAAGAGCGAAGCAGACCTTCAACCATACTACAGAGCAATAGTAACAAAATACCAGACCTTCAACTATACTACAGAGCAATAGTAACAAAAACAGCATGGTATTGGTACCAAAATAGACAGGCAGATCAATGGTACAGAATAGAGGACACAGAGACAAACCCACATAAATACAGGTATCTCATACTTGACAAAGGAGCCAAAAACATGCAATGGAGAAAAGACAGTCTCTTCAACAAATGGTGCTGGGAAAACTGGAAATCCATATGCAGCAAAATGAAACTAAACCCATATCTCTCACTGTACAAAACTCAACTCAAAGTGGATCAAGGACCTAGAAATCAGACCAGAGACTTTGCACCTAATAGAAGAGAAAATAGGTCCAAATCTTCATCATGTTGGCCTAAGACCAGATTTCCTTAACATGACTCCCAAAGCGCAAGAAATACAAGCTGGAATCAATGATTGGGATAGAGTCAAACTAAAAAGCTTCTTCTCAGCAAAGGAAACAATCAGCAATGTGAAGAGAGAGCCTTCAGAGTGGGAGAAAATCTTTGCCACACACACTTCAGATAGAGCACTAATCTCCAGAATCTACCAAGTACTCAAAAATCTTTACACCAAGAACACTAATAACCCAATCAACAAATGGGCCAAGGAAATGAACAGACACTTTACAGAGGAAGATCTACAAGCAATCAACAGATTTATGAAAAAATGTTCAACATCACTCGTTATAAGAGAAATGCAAATCAAAACCACCTTAAGATTTCATCTTACCCCAATTAGAATGTCTTTTATTAAGAACACAGGCAACAACAGGTGTTGGCGAGGATGTGGGGAAAAGGGTACACTCTTACATTGCTGGTGGGAGTGCAAGATGGTGCAGCCACTCTGGAAAGCAGTGTGGAGATTCCTTAGAAAACTTGGAATGGATCCACCATTTGTCCCTGCTATCCCACTCCTTGGCCTATACCCAAAGGACTTAAAATCAGATTACTACAGTGATGCAGCCACATCAATGTTCATAGCTGCTCAATTCACAATAGCTAGATTATGGAATCAACCCAGATGCCCTTCAGTAGATGAATGGATAAAGAAACTGTGGTATATATACACAATGGAATATTACTCAGCCATAAAGAAGAATAAAATTATGGCATTTGTAGGTAAATGGATGATGTTGGAGACTGTTATGCTAAGTGAGATCAGCCAATCCCAAAAATCCAAAGGCCGAATGGTCTCTCTGATAAATTAATGATGATGCATAATGCGGGGGGGAAGGGTGGCAAGAATGGAGGAAGGATGATAGCATAGAGGGAAGGGAGGGTTGGGGTTGGAGTGGGGGGGTAAAAATAATAACAGAATGTGTGACAGATACCATTGCCCTGTGTACATGCATGAACGCACAGATGGTGTGACTCTACTTTGTGTACAACCAGTGAAACAATAGCTGTACTCCATTTGTGTTCAATGAATCAATAAGCAAGTTAAAATAAAAAAGATTAAACAACATATTGTTTTAAAAAAAATTGATAAAAACTGATATTTTCAAAGTCATCATTTTTTATCAATTTTTAGAATTTATTAAGTGTGTGGGTTTTAGTCTTAGAATGCTGTTTTGCATCCTTTCTTCATCACTAACAGGTTTAATGACCTTGGACATTAACATCATAATTTCTCTGTAGTTTAACTTCTTTGTGAAATAAGAAGAGTGACAATAATAGTAATATTTTGCTCTTAGTATTATTGTTACAGTTAAATAAATGAAGCATGTGAAATGCTTAAAACAATGGCTAGCACATACTAAGTGCAAAGTAAATGTCAACTCTTGTGATCACTAATCATTTTAATAATGATAATAACAGTTAAATCTAACACAGTGCCTACCAAAGTACTGTTCAACGATCTTCTCATCTATTAAGGTAGTAAATACATAGAACTATGAAATATGTGTTGTTATTATCCCAGGATGCACATGAGAAAATTGATAAGTAGTTAATGCTGAAATTTGAATCTCTCTCACTCTGGATTTCATGCTCTTAAATATTATACTGCGTATCACCTTAGTGGTTCCCTAGGAATTAGAAATAAAGAAAGAGCTTTTATTATCATAATGTTCCAATGGTGTGGTGTTTTTAATTCTCCAAGTGTTTGCTCATTATTCCAGTCAGTCTTACTGGTTGGTTATTTTGCCAGACTTACTTGCGAATTTGCTACACAGCATCATTTTTATTGTGTTCTAGCTTCCTTAATTAATTATAGAGACCTGACTTCTACCTTAGTACCTTTTCCACTGAATCTGTAAAATGCATGTCTGATAGACATGCTTTAAAAGTGTACACTTTATGTTTCCTCCCATTTTTAAAATGCATTAAAAGTGTTAAGTAGATTTATCATTTGTGAGGAAAAGAACATAAATTCAGGGCTACATTCAGCTTTTTCTCTGGAATAGTCAGGCTGCTTAGGAAATGGTGACTCCCTTCCCACTTACCCCCATCTGTATTTACCAGGATGGATAGTCCTAGTTATTCTAGGAATGTGCATTTAAAGGCTCTGCATAAATCTTCTTTTTCTTTACGAAAGCTATAAAGCCTTTATTTACTCAGGGTAACTTAGAAATGATGATTTATACTATCCTGTTTGCATTTCTTTGTGCATTACATTTGTGTATGTTCTCATGCTTAAAATGCATTTCTTAATCTTTTGTTGTCATTCTACAATCAGTTTTTCATAAAAATATATACTTTTTTATAAATTATGTTGATGCCATTTCATATGATTTTTCTCAAAGGCATAAAGAAGTTTTAAATTATTTTTTAGGTATTTCATATAAAATTAAACTTCTCATGTATTATAGGTAATCACAGAAAGTTAAGAATTTTGTAAGCAGTTTATAGTACAAGGAATATTTCAGTTCATGCAATAGTAAATTTAGCAAAATGCCTTGCATTTCAATAGAACATTTCAAGATTAGGTGTTAACATATGAAAAGGGATTTCAGCCGTGTTTTTTTTTTTTTTTTTTTTTTTTTTGCAAGAGAAGTTATTTTTAAGGAAATGAAGGATAGATGATAAAGTTGAGATTCTGGTACTGTAGCAAAGTGTTTCTCAAAATGAGAAAATGTCAAAAGGAAAATATGTCTGGATTTAAGAATTCAAAATGAAATGTATGTCACAGACTTTAAGGGAAGGAAAATTTTTAAAGTAATGAATTATAAAACTTTGCCAGTTGTTGGATGGTTAGGTCCACCTTATTTGAGTTCTCAAAAGCATTCATTATTGTTGACCTCTTCACCTTAGCTCATTTTCTCTTTTCTTTTCTCAGTAGTAACTTTTCAGAAATCTAGATTGTTGTTGCTAACATTGTTTTGTGTTGGGGGTTCCTGTACTGTCAATATCAAGAGATCTTTAGGGGTGTGGTTGGAGTTTTGATGTCCTTTTGTAAGTTTCTAAACTCAAGAATATCATCTCTGTTTTGCACAGATATACTATTTCTCTACAAAAAAGTACTCTTCATCTTTGAAACTAAGGTTTCATTGAGGCCTTTCTCTTCAGCCTTTTCTTCTTCCTTTTCAAAATGGTCTGAATCGTGGTGGGACACCACCCATAGAAGAGCTGTCTTGCCAAGAACTTAGTTTCTTTTGACCTTTCCAGGGCTTTGCAGTAGCCAAAGTTATGATCTTTCAGTCTTCAGACATTTCTAATATTTCCTACTTAGGTAATATGTTCTCATTCAGTGTGTGAATCCTCATCTATAGTATCTTTGTTTTACCTCCCTGAGGAAAAGCCATTCCTTTCTCTTTTACACACATCCTTTCTGACTCCTACAGGCTTCAGAGCTGATTGGCTGGTCTTAAAGTTTATTTGTACATTTTTGAGTTATAAATGGTCCGTTTGGGATACTAGCTTATTTTTCATTGATTATGACTTATCTTCCTCATTTACTATTATTTCTTTTATAGTTTCTAATGTTTTCTTGCAGAATTAGTTTCATAGTGAGAATTAATCTTAAAATAGCACTTTAAGTTAGAATGGAGAAATTACAATGTCTTCCTATATGTGTAACAGCAAAGTTAGGTTTCTCTCATTCATTATGGTCCCAGTTCTCTAGTATTAATTCGATTTCTGGTTTTTGTCTGCCTTTTTTTCAGCTGCCTACTGAGTCACTCTTCTATCGTGCTGTTCTTCAAGATATTATTAAAGATTGTTATGGCATCACCAAATGGTATGAGGATTTTATTTTAATAAGAATAACTTATAAGTGAAATGATTTTTCATCTTTATTGATGAAATAAGTGAATTTATTAAGGGTCACAGTAAAAAATAAAAGCTGTAAATTTGAGTTAATGTAAATAAAGAAGTATACAGTCACAGTGTCTTAGGTAAACTCATTATTAATGTGTAGATTCTAATAATTCCTTCTTTTCCTGAAAGGTTTTTGTAAGGCTAAAGTGATATATTTAAAACTTTTGAAGTATTAAAATGTTATGTGTAAATAATTCATTGAATATTTGAATAGCAGTTATTTTTAGATGTTTCACAACTAGTGCAGCATAAACACTTAACTGATTTGAATAAATATCCATCATAGGCAACCATTATAGCCATTCTAGTTTCTATTGGTGGACTAGTAGCCCTGCATTATATTGTTACGTTCATTATATTCTCTCTTTCTTTCTTTCTCTCTTTTTTTCTTTGTTATTTTCTCCAAATAATTTACTGCATATATAGAGATACAAGGGCGTAGATGAATTTTTTCATAATATTGGTTTAAAATTCTCTTTATTCAAGCATACATTTATAATCTTGGCAAATTGTATGAATATCCTTTTGTTAATTATAATTTTAGGCTTCTGGTAGTCACTTGGTGCAAAAAAGAATTTTTTAAATTAAAGTAGGGTGATTTTTAGGTTCTCAAAAACCAGTCTGTTGACAGAAATGGAAGGGATGTTTAGATTAGCTGTCTCTTAGCAAGAAAAAATTCTTGATAGAAATTTGTATGTGTATGTATCTACGTAAACTATTAGTTCTGTTTATCATTTCTAGGCAGTTAACTCCCAAATCTTAATCTTTTCTTGGAGAGTGGGAGTACTGGGGATTGAATTCAGGGGCAATTTACCACTGAGCTACATCATAGCCTTTTTTTTTTTTTTTTGAGACAAAATCTCACTAAGTTGCTTAGGGCCTTGATAAGTTGCTGAAGCTGGCATTGAACTTGAAATCCTCTGGTTTCAGCCTCCCAAACCATTGGGATTATAGGTGTGTGCCACTGTACCCTGCTCAACTCATCATCTTAATCTCTTTTCCCTTTTCCATAAATTTACCAATCTTTGAAGTATCTAAAAAAATGAATTCTTCATGTTCTCCTAAAAACTAGCTTCCTTCCTTGAACCTACCCAAAGATATCATACTCGTTGAAAAAGTAGTCATAAAATTGTGCAGACTCATGTCCACTCAAAAATTGACTCCCTGCTTTCTTTTAAGACCTCAAATCTGTTCATTGATTTATTTGTCTTTTAGTGACCTCTTAAATTTGTCTCCATTCTTTTCTCATTCTCTCACTTAAAAATTCAGCTTTCTAACGATCCATATTCCTGCCTTCCTTTACTGCACAGAAAGTAAATGGTATTATAAGACTTCTTTCATTCCAAAACTTATTGATCATTCAGCCACATTTGACCATGTTGATAATTGTTTTTTCTCTAACTTTCTTGCTCATTATCTTCTACTATGTTGCATCCTATTGTTTCTTTTTCCTACTCTAAAACATTCATCTTAAATGCCCAGAGGCATCTGCCAATTTGTTAATAGGCAGCTTTCTGTCAATCAATAGGCAAGACTGAGCCCAGCTTTCAATAGAATGACAGTTCTAGTGAGGCAGAAATTAAAGTTCATGTTCTACCTGGGATGAAGACTCAGGAATCAACCAGGTAAACCACTCATCCTTTGATTTAGGTCCCTAAAGGTTTATACTATGAGAATTAGATACACAGTAGTCCCAAGATAGACTAAAGCCCCACTTCAAATCATCTCAAGCTGTGATTACAGTGTTTCTGATTATTGCTTCCACTAGCTCTCTGCAAGAAGCAGATTCTCTCTGGACAAAAATATATATAAATCCAGACTTCAAATTATCAAAACAGTTTACTACATACAGCATCTGGCAGTCAATCTAAAATAACCATCATGTTATGAAACAAGACAGTATGGCCATAATCCAAGAGAAGCTACAATTAACAGAAATAGACCTTTAGGAGATTCAGAGAAAAGCTTAAATAACTTTACTGGAGAGGCATACACTCTGGGAAAATGAAAGGTATGTCTTTTTCTTGCAAAGTATAATTAAAACCCTGTATATTATATACTACAAACATTAGAAGACTGAAAGAGAGAATAAGGAAGACTGGCTGTGGATTTAGGAGCCCAGGGAACAACACAATGAATTTCTTGGATTTTCTTTTTGCCTTATATAGTTCAGAATTGGAACTGGAAAAGCTAGCAATCCAGAAACACCAGTGGGCACGCACAAAAAATCCTGACAATTAAATGGGGCAATAGAAATGTTTGGAATTTTCCAATCTTAAGAAATAAAACATGTTAACAAATACATAAACCCTTTGGCAAAGAAAAAATAGAAGAATAAAAATAATAATAAGAAGAAGAAATGCAAGAACCATCAACTTCTAGACACATAATAGTAAAATTACTGAAAACAGGCCAGGCACAGTGATGACACCTGTAATGCCAGCAATTTGGAAGGCTGAAGCAGAATGATGGCAAGTTCAATGCCAGCCTCAGTAACTTAGCAAGACCCTATCTCAAAATTTAAAAATATAAAGGACCAGGGATATGGCTTAGTGGTGGTAAGCCCCTGAGTTCAACAGTTCAATCCCCAGTACCAAAAAACAACAACAACAACAAAAAAACAACAACAAATAGAAAGAAAAGAAGAAGGATTGCTAAAAACAAAACCAAAGAGAAAATTATTAAAGCAGGGAGAAGTAGTAGAAGGAAAAGGGAGAGGCATGATATCTTCAAAGGAATACAGTTAGAATAACCACTGAATTCTTAGGATAAACAGTGGAAGCCAGAAGTTGGGAGTTAGGATATTTTCAGGGTGCTAGAAGAAAGTCACCTACAACCTAGGTGATATAAAAACATTTTCAGACACACAAAAGCAGCAAATATGCAACCAACACAACACAGCCCTAAAAGAAATACTAAAGGATTAAGGCTAAAAGAAAATTATCCCAGATTAAAGTTTGAGGATACAGGAAGGAATATAAAATAATAGGAAAAGTAAGTGTGGGCTAAATCTAAATGAAAATTGATTTTATAAAACTACAAAAGCAAAATCATTTATAAAAATAGAGTATCAGTCAGGGGTAAATAAATGTAGTTATGTTCTGATTGCCTTGAGTTATTCATGGCAATATAAAAATAATCACTTTATGTGGGACTTTATATAAGTCAAGGATGTATGTTGAAACTTTTGATATCAAATAAATAGTAAGAGAACATGTAACTAACAAGCTAATTGAGAAGAAAAATTATAATGAAATGTATTTACTTAATCCAAAAGATGAATAAACAAGAACTTAAAAAGACAAAGACATGCCTTCATCATTGATGGATGAGAATTGTAGCTGGAAAGTTTGCAGGGATTAGGCATTTTTTCTTGAACAAAGTAGGACATATTTTGATTAAAAATTGTTACTGTTATCAACTGGTATTAGTCCGTTCTTTGTGGCCATCACAGTACCACAGGTTGGATAGCTTAGAAGTTTTTTGGCTAATTATTCTAGAGGTCCAAGACTGAGGGGCCACATCTAGTGTTGGCTTTTTTGCTGGCAGAGTTTTAAAGTGGTACAGGATAACACAAGACAAGAGACAGGAAGTGCACACCTGTCTCTGCTGCTCTCTCTCCCTCTTATAAAACCACCAGTACTTGGTCATGGAGGTGCCACCCTAATGACCTTAACTTCCCAAAGATCCTATCTCAAAACACCATAATTGGATTATTGTCATCCTCTTAAGGTATTAAGATGAGGATGATTTTTCAACTCAAGAAACCTTAAAATGGGACACATACAACCACAGTACAAACTTAGAAGTAATGTTGGTCTGTATATGCCCAGAGCTCAAGAGTAAACAGCTCAATACCACGGTAGACTCAAAGGAGCTGTTTGTTTTCTTGAATAGTCACAACAAAAGCATCTAGTACAATCCTAAACTGTCTGAAATCTGTTACAAACATGGAGTTGAGGGCTGTATACTAGGAAGGAGGACTATGATAACTGTACTTTGAAACCTGTGACCCTTTCTAGATTTCCTGTTTTGGTTATCTGATATGTCATCTAAAGGATAGTGTTTAGTACAATACTGTTTCATGTTGGAGTAGTCAAGTCCACTTTTAAAATGCCAATTGACTGGGTGAACATACTGGTAAACATTCTGAACAGAATAAAGTATTGTTAGAATGGAAGTTTATAAAAACAGCAAGAGAATTAAGAGATTCTGTGCAGTTAGTGTAGACAGTCAGTACTCAGAAAAAGAAACCTAATAGAGCACCCAGAAAGAGGTATGTAGGAGATACGTAACTTGGTGCCAGAGTTAATGGTTCAACCATCATTACCATTTAGTACTCAGGCTCAGGCATCTGATTTACTTCAGCAGTGAACCCATCCTTAATAAGGTATGTGCAAGAAACACCAGAGCCTTTGGAAGGGCAGAGATGGGAGGGGATTCAGATTGTTAAACAGGAGCTCTGTAGTTCACTACATAATATTCAGTATGATTCAATTTTTATTTTATATGGAAGTTTTGTTCCTGTTGCCTTTATCCTTATGCTTTGAAAATGCTACAGGTTCATGATATAATTGTAGGGGAATTAAATCAAATAACTGCAAATTATATAATTACCATCAGGCAGTTGCACAGCATCAACTATAATATTAGTTATTTTGGACCTACTATCCTACTGTGATTTGAGGATTAGCTAAAAAGGAAAGTTCTGAATTCAAACATCAACCAGAGTTCTCTTTCTAGCAATATTGTGGTTTAAATGCCTACAAATAAACTACTGAATAAAATAATAAATTTTTAATGCTTTCCTGAGCTGAAAAGAGGAGGAAAAAAAAAAAGGAATTCTTAATACCCCAAATCAAGTGAATACAGTGATTTCAGAGGTACCAGGAAGAAAAAAGATAGCTCTGAAACCTGTATTCTCCCCAGGGTTACCTCTTGAATCCTGATGACATTTCACTTTTCTTTTCACAAATGCCTGGGGTAGGGAGGAATAGGGGCTAAATCCTGCTACCTCAAAATGAGTTTTCTAACATGAACTCCCCTTACAGAGATATGATAATAAAAGGCTATAACTGTACTTAAAGGTGAACTAAAAATGAAGCCTTCCCACACAAAAATGTAATAAACTTATCTTGACACTGATTTGGGGATAGAGGAGAAGTCTTTCCTGAAAATTTATAGCCATAGCCTTTATTATGAAGATTTTTGGGAAAAAAAATCACAACTTTAATGCAGAATTCATTTCCAGAAGTTTCAGATTAATAGTGTTCTTCAGTCTTCAGCAGAAAGTGACACAAATACCTATGGAGGAATATACCTTCAAAGTATACCAAATAATAAATTCCAAACAACATGACATTAAAAAGAAAGACCTCAGAATACTTTTGGAAAAAGAGTCCATAAGTCAGGAGAACAACCAACAACAGATTCAGATGTCCACTATAAAAATCGTATATTTTATCATATGTAAGAAAATTGTAATTTTTATATGTGCATAGGGATCAGATAAAGGGAAAATGTAATATAATATGTGGCTATAAAATAATGACCAAACATATTTGAAAATGAATCAAAGCCAAAACTCAGTATACAATGTTGAAGAGAGAATTAGGGAGTCGGAAGATGCATACAAAGAAGTTATCCACAGTAGAAACAGAGATCAAGAAATGGAAATTATGAAAAATAAGGTAGTGAAAATGGTCAACATTAATGTCACTGGATATACAAAAGAAAAGATGAGAAAATTGAGAGAGATAATATTTAAGAAGAATAGCTGCAGATTTTTCAGAATTTGATGAAAGCACTGATTTAGAGACAGAGAACTCCAACCAATTGCAAACAAACTGAAGAAAAAGAACCCCACATTTAATCTTCCTGACTTGAAAATCAGATAATCAGAATCAGAAAGATAAAAGCAGTCTGAAGGGAAAACGGGAACAGATTATGTCAAAGAAGCAACTATTAAACTGACTTTCTATAGTGACTATAGAAGCCAGAAGAGGTGGAATAATTTAATCAGTATCCTAATTAGAAATAATTTTTACCTGAGATTTATATACTCAATAAATCTATTTTTTAAGATCTAAATAATGCTTGAGGGAGTTTAGCTTCAACAGATCTGCAAAATGGATATACTTGAGGATATAGGAAATAAAACGTGGCAGAAGAAAAGAATTGTTGGGCACAGAAATTGGCAAACATGAATGTATCTAAGCAAGCATTACACATATGTAAAACTAAGTTATAAGCTTATGTAAAACTATGGTGATACTACTTGGTGAAATCTTTGAAAATTGTAGCCAAGATACTATAAGCAAGTACATATGTTTGGAGGGATTAATCAGAGCATCTATTCTTATATTATGCATCATAGAAATTATGATTAAGGTAACTCCTTTTAAGAGATTTGTGTTAACAGTTACAGTCTCATCACTTTAAAATATAGAATTTCTAACTTCCAAATTTGTCAATAAAATAGAAAAACAAATGCAGGAAAAAATAAACATTAAATTCACCAAATAACCAAAGTAATCTTTAATAAAAACAACAAAGTTAGAGGCATTGCACTACCCGAATTGAAAAGATACTACATAGCTCTAGTAAATAAAGCAACATGGCACTGGCATAAAAATAGACATGTATGCCAATGAAACTGAATACCATACTCAGAAATAAATGTATACATTTATGCTCAACTGATTTTTGACAAAGGTACCAAGAACACACAATAGGGAAAGAACATTCTCTTCAATTAAGGGTGCCAGGACATCTGGATATCTTTATGCAGAGGATGAATTAAACCCATATCTCTGACCATATAAAAAAATCAATTCAAAATGGATTAAAGACTTAAATGTAAGACATAAAACTGTAAAATACCATAAGAAAATGTAGAGGAAAATCTCCATAACCATTGGTATTGACAATGGTTTTTCAGTTGTGACCCCAAATACACAGGCAACAAAAGAATAAATAAACAAATGGGATTACATCAGACTAAAAAGTTTCTATTCAAGAAAAGAAATATGAGAGTAAGAAACAACATACAAAATTGGAGAAAATATTTGCCAACAATACACTATCAAGGAGTTATTACTCAGAATTTATATGAAACTCAACTCAATAGCAAAAATACAAATAACCCAATTTTTAAGTGAACAAAAGACCTAAATAGGCCTTTCTTGAAAGAAGACATACAAATGACCAATGGATATATGAAAAAAAAAAATTCGATAATCACTACCACAAGGAGGTGCAAATCAAAACCATAGTGAGATATCACCTTTTGTTTGAATAACTAGCATCAAAGGATAAATAAATAAATAAATAAATAAATAACAAATACTGGTGAGGTTGTGTAAAAGGGGGAACTCTTGGTGGAAATGCAAATTGCAACCTTCGTGGAAAATAATATAGAGGTTGCTCAAAACAGTGAGGGTAGAGGGAACAGGAAAGATGTTAGTCCAAGTGTACACAATTTGAGTTAAGATAGGAAGAATAAGTTCAAATGATCTATTCTACATGGAGACTATAGCTAATAACAATTGATCATATTCTTGAAAAAGCAAATAGATTGTAAGTGTAAACAAAAAATGGTATGCAAGGTAATTTATTTATGCAAGGTAATGTGTGCTAATTAGCTCAGTATAGCCATTGCACAATGTTCACATGTTTCAAAATAACATGTACACAGTTAATATATATATATAAAACTTTCTCTGTTAAAACTTGGGGGGAAAGGAGATATAGTTATAAACTTATGGTAGTAAATGGAAATAAAGAGAGATGAAGAAAAAGTCAAATGTCAAATCAGTCAAAAGAAACTGTAAGGATGAGGGCAAAAAGAAACAGAAAAGTCAGAAATAATGGAAAGTACAAATTTAATATTCTTTCCTAATTTAAAACAAAATATCCCAGTTGGTAAGGGTACATCATTAGCTTGAAAATGAATTTGTATCCTAATATGTATATGAAATGCCTTGCTAAATGGAATAACATTAAAAGTAGTCTGGCCAATATCAGGAGCAAGGCAAGTTTAAGAATCAGAAAGGAAGAAGAAAAACCATGATTATTTTCTACTGATATGGTATACTACATAGACTATCTAAAATAATTTAGATAGTACGAATTATTAAAAGAGCTTAGGAAACAAAAGAGCTTGGTCAAATGTTCAAAAAGCTGTTATTTTTTTAAGCCATCATTAGAAATCAATTTTAAATACCATTTTGAATTTTAATTAAAAATGATATCTATATATCATCATCTATATATCATATGCTAAAGGCCTGACAAAAACAATAAATGTAAAAATATTAAATGACCGCTCAACAAAAGAACAAATATACCATGTTTATGGATAGAAAGATTTTATAAAGATGTCAGCTCTCCTTGAATTATTTTCTAGAGCACTACAACTCAGTGCATTTAATGAACATCCTAAAGGTATTTGTGTGTGTGTGCGTGCGTGCACACACACGCAGAATTTATAAGTTGTTTCGGAATTTATTTGAAAGAGCTAAAGATAAAGCCAAGAATTTACTGAAGAAGAGAAACAAATATGGAAATTCTTATTTCACCAGATAATCAGCACTTATTTTTGAGCTACAGTGATTTAGATAATTGCCAATTAGACCAGTAGAACAAAGTAAAGTTCTGGGACAGATCTTTTTGGTGTATCTTTGTTGATCATTGGAGAACAGAGTCATTAAGTAGTAGTAGTAGAGTAGTAATATATTCAATGTATCAGTTTCCTTTGTTGCTGTTACAAATTATCACAAAGATAGTAGCTTAAAAAAACACAAATCTATTATTTGGAGTTCTGGAGGTCAGAGTCCAAAATGGGTTTCACTGAGCTAAAACTCAAGTTGCCAGAAGAGAAGCATTTCTTTTGAAAAATCTAGAGAATAATCCATTCCCTTGCCTTTGACAGCTATAAAGGCACTCTGCCTCCTTTGGCTTATGGCTCCTTCCTCCATCTTCAAGGCCAGCAGCGTAGCATCTTTTTCTGACTCTTCCTCTTCTGCTTTCCTCTTCTACTTTAAAGGATTCTTGTAATTACTTGGGGCCTCTTGGATCATCCAGGATGCTGTCTTTACTTAAAGGTCAGTAGATTAGCAGACTTAATTCCATCTGTGTCTTTAATTCCTCCTTGCTGTATAACAGAACATATTCATAGTTTCCATAATTTAAAATGTAGACATCTTCAGGAGACCACTACTCTGATTATCCCTTACAGAGAAAATTTAAATCTGACTTCTACTTTAAACCAATCATAAAAGTCAATCTGTTGTGGATTCAAAATCTAACAGTGGGGCTGGGGATATAGCTTAGTTGGTAGAGGTGTTGCCTTGCAAGCACAAGGCCCTGTGTTGAATCTCCAGCACCCCCCCCCCCAAAAAAAAAATTCTAACAATGACATACAATGCTATAGTACTTTTAGGAGATAGTGTTGAAACAAATTTTGTGACTCTGGGATAGGAGACGGATTTCTTAAATGTGCAAATTTTTAAAGATTGAAAATTAAAACCCTAATATTTAAAAATTCTGTTGTTAAAGATATCATGAAAACAGTGAAGGAATATGACCATTGTCAGAAGCTAATTCTAAGACTTAGAGCTAACAAGATTAATATCCAAATAATATGAAGAATTACTGCTACTCTGTGAGGAGAATTAGCCTATGTGAAAGGAAAACAGTCGAAAGACTTGATTAGTTATTCACAAAGAGATTCCCAAATGGTCTGTCAACATAAGAAAACATACGCAGTATTTATTAGAAAACAGGAAAGTGCAAAATAAAATCATAATGAAATAATGTTTTTATAATCATGAAATCAACAAAAATTTTAAGATTTGACAAAATTAAGTCTTAGCAAGAATATAAGAGCAGCTTGAACTGTCCATGTTGCTGGTTTGAAAAAAAAATTGGTTGAACTCTTTGAAATCAAGTTACTATTAACTAATAAAGTTGAAAATGTTTATATACTTTATCTCAGCAGTTCTACATCTAAGTATACATCCTAGAGGAAACTTTATGTATTTTCCTTTAGATTTATACAGTAGTTGTCAATACTAGCAGTGTTTATAAAAGCAAAAGTCTAGAAACAAAAAGTTTATTAATATCAGAATTAATAAAATATGTGTCCATGTAGTAAAATACTGTGGCATAATGAAAATTTCTGAATTGCAACATGTATCAATGTGAATAAATCATAATTTTAACAGAAGTAAATAAAATTCTTAAGATGGTTCCATTTATGTAATTTACAAACATGCAAAACTATAATAAATGATTTAGGATTATAAATATGTGGTAAACAAACAAGAAAAGCATAAAAATATGAAAACAAGTATTAATATTTTGTTTCTTATGGGGGGGCAACAGTGGAGTAGGCAGACTAATGAAAGGAAAGAGAAAGAATACACAAATAAGTCAATGTATTGATGGTAGTATATTTCTCAAGTTGGTATTGAGTACACGGGTTCATTTTATTGACATTCATATATTTTGTAAATGCCTATGATTATTTGTGTTCAATATCATTAAATTTTTAAATTTTTAACAGGCTACACGACAGGGTCAGTTTAGCCACTTATGATATTCCTAATATCTAATAAAGGCATTTTATTATAATATTTAAAAAATTAAGGTAACAGTTAAAAGCTTATCTAAAATTTTACAGCCTGAATGAACCAAGCTAGGACTAAATTCAAGTCTGGAAATACTTTCACTATCTCATGCTTATTTTTTATCTTAAGTTCTCTGAGATATTTTTTAATGTGAATTGAGTTGCATGGTTCTTTATATTAGCATTATAGATCAAACTATATTAGTTTGTTACTGTAACAAAACAAGTACTGAAGTTCAGTACTGATGAAGAAAAGAGGTTTATTTAGCTCACAGTTCAAGGACATGTGTCAACCAGAGGACAGTTCACCTCTGGTAAGGGCTGGTAAATGACATTCCAGTGGGACATTTGCAGAGGGGACAAATCACATGGTAAAACCAACATTATTACCTCATGTACATATATGACTGCGTACTGATGTGATCCTACCATATATACAATTAGAAAAATGGGAAATTCACTTCATTTACATATGACTTACCAAAATGTATAAATGCATTCTAATGTCATGAACCACCTAATTAAAGCAAATTTAAAAATTTTAAAAATCAAACAGGAAGACAGTGAAAGGAAGGTTTTGTTGTTGTTGTTTAAATCACAACTCACTCTTGAGAAACAACTCAAGGTCCCAGGAGAAATATCTTAAGCCCTTACTAGAACAGTCTCCCCAATGGCCCAAATAACTCCCACTAGGCCCTACACAGAAGACCAAGCTTTCCTTTCTGAATTTAAAAGGGATAAACCATCCAAACAATAGCACAAGGTTAATTTGATTGGAATTTCAAGCCAGCAAGGGTATTGAAGACAGAAAATAGGATTACTTATTTTCTTCTCTCATATATTGTTTAGTTTGTTTTCCTTATTAACTAAAATAAATTGTTCTTAATTTAACACAGTATTCAAATACCTGAAACATTATTCTGAAAGTTTCTGAAGAATAATTGTTCATGACTTAAAATTAGAAGTTAATATTTTTTATGGTCTTAAAACATTTTTACTGTATTAGTTGTAATTTTGATTTAGACAATTGCTTTTTTATGTTAAAAGCAATAATTTATAGAAAATTCATTATTTCATAATTAGGCCTTAGCTGAAAACTTTTTGGGAATAACATATCAAAAAGGAATTTCATGTGATAAAAAAATCTCTTAAAACACTTAAAAAGAAGGCATGAAAAATACAAACGTACACAAGGTTCATTTTACTCTTATTTTTTACTGTATTGAGGGTTAAATCTCAGACCCTTGTACATGCTTAAACAAGAGCTCTACCACTGAGCTACTTCTCCAACTATTTTTTTCATTTTATTCTCTTTAATAATGAGAACTGTATACAGATATTTAGGGAACATGGAATGTTTTGCTGCCTGTAATTTTGAGTTACAGCACTTAATTTTAATTTTGGTATAATCAAATAGGATAATGAGGGGCTGGAGTTGTGGCTCAGGGGTAGAGCACTTGCCTACTATGTGTGAGGCACTGGGTTTGATTCTCAGCACCATGTATAAATAAATAAAATAAAGGCCTATCAACATCTAAAAAAATATTTTAAAAAAGAGAAAAGAAAAACAAATAGGAAAATTAAAGTTCATATCTTGGAAACTGACAAAATTAAAGCTAATTACTTAATCCATAATGTGTGGTCAAGTTGAAATTATAAAGTCAATATTTTTTAATTGAAAACTGATTTAAAGATTTTATGGAGCTCACTTAAGTGGTCTTTTAAGTTTTTTTAAATATGTCTAGTATATAAAAGGCACAAAACAATTTCACAGATATTTTTGTGATGATGGAGAAACTGAGTTTTGGTAATTCAATCCTCCATGTGCTTGTTTTTATTTTGTATGAAGTCATTTCACTGTTTCCTCAGAGTCCCTACAATAATGCCATTTCTTTAAACAGTGCTAGGAGTAACGATGCTCTTAAAATTGTATTTTTGGAAAAGCATGTGTGTAGTAGTGAATTCACTTGAGTAGAATTTTAATTAGATCTAGTGCATTCACTTTTACTAAAAGAAAGAATACTAATTCCTTTTTAGCATTCTGACCATGCTTTTTTCTGACAGAGGGCCCCTTCTATTCTGTTCTTAACTTCACATCATTTATTTTTCAGAGACAGTTATGTCAGTTCTCTAACTTGTAGAAAATGTTTGATAATTATTCTTCATACTCTGCACCCTGAGCAACTGCCTGTGCACACAGTCCTGGTATACCACATTATTTGTCCTTGTCATGCACTTCATTTTATACTTTATGTGCTTCCTTAGAATCTACTGGGAATATTCTTCTCCCTGTTTCTGCCACTTTTTTCCCCAGAACCTCTGGCAGGTGAAATCCTGAGTGTCCTTTAAACCCTTTAGAAGACACGTCTAATGCCTTTTTTTCCTCCTCCTTGCCCTCTTCTCTCTTCCCATAATACTTAAGCTAAGATTCACTGCTCTTCATAAAATTATTGATATAACTACTCCTACCACCTTCTGAGCTCAAACAAGGATGACTAAGTGAAACGTTCTTTTTGGACTTCATTTTCTCCTTACAACTTTTGCCTTAAGTCTGTTCTTTCCTTTACAGCAAAACTTGAAACTGCTGCCAGTTTCTTATCAATTGCTCTTGAACACATTACATTCAGATTTTACTACTATCACTCCAGTAGACCCCCCCCCAATCAGGGTACTAATGACTAATGTTAATTAACTAATTTTGTTTAATCCCATGGTCAGTTCTCAAGCCTCATCTTCCTTTGTCTATCATCAATATTGTACCTGATTTTTCTCTCTGTATTGAAGCACATTTTCTCTCGTTTTCTAGGGAAATACCTCACAAAGTATTCACTTTTTCTTGTTTCTCTTGCTTATCTTCAATTCTTCTCCACTTTTTTCCCCTTGATTTGTCTTCCTCTTTCAAATCTCTATTCTTATAATATTTTTTTGGTCCATATCTACTACCTAGTTGAGTTCATCCCATCTCATCACTCTAAATACCATCAATATGTTAATAAATGCCAGATCTATAATCCAGTTAAATGGCAGTGATATTATTCTAGTTACCAAATCCAAAAGTGCTGAGTGTATCCTTGACTTTTCTCTCACTGCCTAGGTCCAATTTTTCAGCATCTTTATAAGCACTCCCTTCAAATATTGCTGTAATTGCTGTGATTACTACTTTTCACCATCTACACTGCTGCTACCATGGTCCAAACCAGCATCATCTCTTAACTAGATTATTGTAATAAACTCCTAATTGGTCTTCCTGCCTTTACCTCTGGAGTCTATTCTCTCTATTAATATATTTAAGTGAACCAATGCTTACAGTCTTCCAGTAGCTTCTTTTTTCTCTGAAGTAAAGCTAACATTTTGATTATGACCTGCAAAGCCTTATATGATCTGACACCTCACTTTCTCTCTGACCTAATTTCTGTTCTTCCCTTTGTTTATGTTTGTATCAGGCACACTACTTTTCTTGAAAATGCCAGAAATGTCCACTTCCAGGTCTTTGCACATGATGTATTCTCTGCCTGGAATAATTGTTCCCAGACCTTCACTTAGCTAGGTTACCCTCTACCTTTGGGTTCTTACTCAAAATGATCACCTCTGGGGTATGTACCGATCAGCATCTCTTCCTCCTAACATTTCATATCTGCTTTCTTTCCTCTATCACTAGCTTTCAAGAGCTTTTATTACTAAGATATTTTTTCCTGTTTGTGTTGCTGATTTGTCGTTCAATTCAAATGATTTTTCTTGTTTTATTTGTGAGTTTTATTTGGTTCACTACAGGAGACAGAACCAAGTAATCTGGCTCTAGAGTATGTTAGAAAAGCTTTCGAAAAAGGATAATTCAGATTTTATTATTCCATAACAATGTTCTCCAGATTGTTGTCCTAAAAAAGCAATGATTCTGTAAAAATACTTTGAGAGAAAAGTATTTCCTCACTAAGAAATATCCTTTCTCTTTAAGAGTCTCAGTGCACATTCATATTTTAAAGACTCAGTAATTTGATGAGAGACAGCAAAGTATCACCATTAAGGAACATAAGCACAGGAGCTCTACCATTTGGTTTCTAATCCCAGTCCCCACTGCATAATAACAGTATTGACTTGAGCACATTATTTAACATTTTTCCTCTGTTCTCCCATCTTTAAATTGGGGTTGATAAAAGTACCTAAAATGGGTTTTGAAGATTCAGTTAATTCCATAAAATGCTTTAAACATTGCTTGAAGCATGAGTATTTTTAAAATAATTCTGTTTACTTTTGTTGAAACCAATGTTTATTTGTTAAGACAACCTTTCTTCTCCCACACTATACACATACATAATTAATATTTGGTGACAATATTTTGTGGAGCACACAAGATAAGAATAATAATTCTGACTGATAATTGTTATAATTCTGAAGAATAATTATTCTGACTCCTTCAAGGATCTCCTTTGGAATTTAAATCATTATTTGCCTATCACATCAAAGAAAATAACAAAATGAAGTTCTTATGATTCTTTTGTGAGTAGTCAAACACTATGGAGGAGTCTTATGAAATAATTTTTTAAATGTTAGTATTTTCTGTTAACTATATTAAACTCAGGCATGCTTTAAATCCTGGGAATCCAAGACCACATTTGTTCTCTTTAGTGACTGGTCTTTGCTTTCCTTTTACAATCTTTACATCATGTTCATTTAATGACAAAATTTCCTATGTCCATAAGGCTCTAAATTGTTTTAAATTTTTCTTCTGGGTGGATTAAACTATTACTATATAAATAAGTTACAGGTTCTATTTCAAGTTATTAAACATGAAGAGTAAAACAGTATGCTTCTCTGGATGAAATTGTTTGGAATGGCCTTTATAATACCTCTAATAAAGGAATTATGTTTCTTTGATGCTTCAGAGGCTCTTACACCTTAGAATAAAGCAGCATAGAAATATGAGGGAGAACTGTGCCTTTCAAACTACAGCAGGAGAAGGGCTATCAAGAGACATGGAAAATAAAATTTAGACCACAGGCACCTTCCAGATGGATTGGTTTTAGGAAAATGGGTTTAAGAAAGTAGAGTCTGGAAACTGATTTCTTTAAAACCATAGCCAACAGTATACCCCTTTAAAATTCTTTACAGACCTCTATCATGTACTCATATGAAGACCCCTACGTTAAATCACTACGCTTATCCTATTGAATTGTGTAAGTGGCCACTGCATATTTGTACTAAAAGTAAACAAAACTTATCAACACATTGATGTTAACAAAAGAAACATTACTTAACCAGTCTGTACCATTTTACAATTTACTGCAATATCTTCTTTACATCTTCTTATTTCTTTGTGTAGTAGCTGTTACTTTTATTTCACTTTTGTTTTGTCAGTAAGAAAATTGAGCTCCGAAGAGTGGTTTGTTTATAGAGCCTTAATTTTGATCTTCTCAAGAGCTTTTCTGTTGTGTTTTGTATTTGGTTTGTTACTTTGTTAAGATAACACGGTGTCAGAAGGGGTATGCTTGATTAAAATTAGAGCATTCTTAGCCAGGCGTGGTGGCACATATCTATAATCCCAGCAGCTCAGGAGGAGGATTGCAGGTTTGAGCCAGCCTCAGCAACTTAGTGAAGCTCTAATCAATTTAAAACCCTAATCTCAAAAAATGAAAAAGAGCTGGGGATGTGGCTCAGTGGTTAAGTGCCTTGGGTTTAATTCCTGGTACCAAAAAATAAAAATAAATAGAGTTGAGCATTCTTGAAGCTGAACTGAGAAAGACTTCTTTAGTGCCAAAGAGACCAAACTTTGGATTGTGGTCTGAATCTTTTTTCACTCTGCTGTCATTGCCATATTCACTGGACACTCTGCTTTGCCTGAAGCACTACTTCCTGGGCTCTTAGGCACTTTCATAGTCCTTGCAGATAACTTGTCAAATAATCTATGGATCCCTGCTATCATAGTAGAATGACAGAGACATACCTATTATAAAGTTAACTATCAGATTTCATGTTACTGGGGACATAACGAAAAAATCAGAAGACGAGTACCATTACTCTTTCTCAGGATGGTACTAACAGTGTTGGGAGTTAGTTCAGTAATTTTGTCCTAGCAGCAATTACCCATGGTTCATTTTGGTGCCCGTGCTTTCTGAGCCCCAAAACCATGGTACGTGTGCTATAATGAATAAGAGAATTTATAAAGAAAATGCATAATTGAAAGGACTAGTAGCACAAAGAGGAATTATACATATCATAATTTGCTCTTGAAAATTCCTCACACTGCCTACAAAATACTATGTGAACTTGGACATATAACTCTATGTATAGCCCAGCACAGTAAAATAAATATATAACCTGCTTAATTACTTATTTTTTGCTTATATATCATATAAATTATATATAAAATATTTTATAATGCTGACATTATGCCAAGAGAGTATGATTGGATTCACATAAATAAAATGCTCATAGAATTTAATTCTTCTCTATCCCTTGCTCACATGATACCCATAATATAGTAAGTAATTTTAGGATCTGTCAGGGGGAGGTTTTATTTGAAGATTGTTTGTTTGTTCATTTGCTTCAGAGAGAGAAACATACTGAAAGTAAAGATCCAATCAGCAATAAGTATTGAAGACTTAGAAGAAGAGACAGATAGAGATGACATTGACAACCCTGATTTAATGTGTTTTCTGACAGAAAACAACGATGCTATGTACACTGACTACATTTATTAATGTTCAGATTTCTATTTGTCTTCAAGCACTTCAACATAAATTGAGACAGTAGTGAGTCTGTGATATCAAAAGGCAGATTCTATACTGTCACATAATGAAAAAAAAGGTCACTTAATATTTAGACTTGTACTCCTAAGACCCTGATGTCCTAAGTAATACTTTTCCAAAACTCAAAAGAATAGTTTTTATAGCATGCTCTCACCAAAAAAAGACTGACATTAGAGAAAAGATAACATGCCTCATATTTCATTTGTGAATAATCTCTTTCCACATATTGAGTTATCAGGTTCTTGGGCCTGCCTCATTTTCTCTTATTAACTAATAAAATGATAATATATATCCATTAAACCATATACCTTATTAAGTACAGTGAATCAGATTTTTAGAGCCTTTTGAAATTAATTTTGCAGGACATGGCACTTTTCTCTGAAGTCTGGGTGTCTTATAAGAATTGAAGGTACATGGGGGTAGGAATGATAGTAGAGTGAACCACATTAATGAACATATATGACTGCATGACTGATGTTTTCCTATAATATGTGTAATCAGAAAAATGAGAGATTACACTCCTTTTTGTATGATCTATCAAAATGTATAAATGCATCTATTGTCATGTACAACAAATTAGATCAGATCTTTAAAATTTTTAAAAAATAACAATTGCAGAAAGAATTTATGCTATAGAATGTGATTTACTCTTAGGATTTAAAAGGATACTTCTCTCTTTTCCCATCCCTATAAATGTAATAAGATGAATTTTTTTTTTCGGACATCTTTAGCATTAAGACTGTATTTTCAAAGTCTTATACAAATGGGTTCTATTGATTTTAGAAAAAGGATTTAGTTATTACATAGTACACTCATTTTATACAAAATTGTAATGTTAACGCACCTCCTTGTAGCCCTTAAGAAACAATTTTTAAGCAAATTGGTATAACCTATTTAGTTTATGCTTTAGTCTCAGTATGTTAATTTATTATGTTAATATTGCTATTCACAATATTGTTGGAAACATAGACTTTGAAACTTAGTCATTTCCCAATAATGAAGTCACTGCTTTATGCTGTCCTCTGCAGTCTTTGAATAGTTCTATCACTATGTATTTATCCTATCATATAATAACATTTGTTCACCTGTCTTCTTATTTTGGGGGGTTGGGGACAGGGAAACAAGGATTGAACTCAGGGGCACTCGACCACTGAGCTGCATCCAGCCCTATTTTGTGGTTTTTTTTAGACAGAATCTCACTGAGTTGCTTAGCGCCTCACTTCTGCTAAGGCTGGCTTTGAACTTGAGATCCTCCCGTCTCAACCTCCCCAGCTACTTGCATTGCAGGTGTGCACCACCACACCCAGGTCACCTGTCTTCTTTAATAACTTTGAAAAAAATCTTCATTTTTATAAAATGAATGATTCAACCCTTAGAGCCCAGCATAATAACAGAAAAATAACTGTCATTCATTGGGTGTTTGTCAGACATTGAGTGAAGCATACTACATAGAATAATTTATTTTGTCTTCAGCCTTATGAGATGGATTTAACAGCACTATTCCAGTGATTAAAGAGAGAAGCAAAGAAAGGCTAAGTGTTTAGTAAGTGGTAGAGTGAAGCTACAAACCCATTTCAGTGCTGTTTAAAGCATGTGTTAACCACTCTACTACTGTGCATATACAATATTTCATTAAATATTTTTAAAATAAATGAACGAATGACCTAATTAGCATGAGTACCATTTGGAATTCAAGTATTTCTAACTGGCTGTGAATTCTGAACAGTTTGGGTAATAAATCTGGCAAATGACTTAGAAAGAGTAAGTTTCCTCCAACCATATATTCATTCCCTTTTCTCCTCAAATCATTTTTTAATTATTAATTATTTAGCATTGTTGCACTAATGTATTAAAACTTTTTCTTAAGAACATCAGGAAAGTCTGCACAGCTTTTCTGTAAAAAAATATATTTATCTACTCTAGTGGGCTGTCATGAAGTAGGCTTGTGTCTGTTTACCTAAATATAGAAGTGGCCATTCTTCATCATCAGTTCACAGTATTGAATGTGAGTCCTATCTGTGCTATGCTGGAGATAATATTGACTGGTCGTTAATTTCCCAGATTCTGAAGACAGACATTAGGTATTTTGCACCTCTCTGTACTTTAGAATGGGACTAGTAATGAGACCTAACTACATAGAGTTGTTGTATGAATTAAATTTGTAAATACAGCAAAGGATTTAAGAAACATTGACACATATTAAACATTAGCTGCTGCTATGAGTATTATTTACTTTGTACTTTTCTTTACATATTTATTCAGTAGTTCTGTGTATTTTAGATTACACTTATTTGTATTTATTGTATACAATAAATAGGATCACCTACTACATTAATGCATTCCCTATATGATGTAACAAGATATGCTTCTCTCTATAAGCTGAGAGATCATTTATTTCATTATTTAATCCATTTATTGAGATCCTGTTATGTGTGCAGTACTTTGCTAGGTACTGTGAATATAGTCATGAGCAAAACGGGTAGAAACTATGCTCTCTAGTGCTTAGAGTAGTGATCTTGAATGTATTTTTGAATGTTGCACCTTTGACCAACCTTTTTAAGATGCACATAAAAATATTTAATTACTTATAAGTGATATATGCAGTGATAGTGCAGCTATGTCTATCTGCACTAGGTTATAGATTTTCCAATAAACTCAAAAATGGAAATTAAGAATGAGTAAAATAGAAATAAAAACAAATATTCTTTTTCCCACTGAAAAATGTTCACCCCATTTGGAAAGTCTACTGGCTTAAAATGTCAGAGGATAGATAATGAGAAAAGCAAACAAGAAATGTGTGAAGGAAATGTGTTCTATATCAGAAACTTCATCTGGAGTGCCAGAGAGGCTGCCCTAAGAAATCAACATTTGAGATAGGATCTGAATGGTAGGGTTCTTGAGGCAGAAATACTGAGAGTAGAATAGTGTTTATAGCTGAAAGCATAGCATGTTCAAGAAACAGAGAGAATGTCAGAGTTGCTGAGGAGGTAGTTTCATAAAATAATGTTGGAAATGTCAGACCAGAACATATAAGGCTTATGTACTCTGTTAAGGATTTACACCTTAAGATGTATGGGCAGCTCTTGAAGAATTTAAAGTGGAAAAGTGACCTGAATGAATAATCACCTTTGTAGTTCCATGTGGGTAATATTTGTTTTCTCCCTGTTGTTGCTGAAAAGAGATATACTAGTATAGATGAATAAAGAATTTCAAGAAACAATTTCGTGCAGAAAATTATTACTTAATGCATTAAAGTAATGTGAGGATAATCATGCTGTGAGATTTTTCTTAATAGTAAAAGGTAGTTTATTCTGAAAAGGAAAAGTAAGACAAGGGCAAATTAAAATACAAATTGGTTCTTATTTTCAAGTAATCTGAAATACAAAACCCAGGACACAGATGACTACCACCTATACTTACATTCTTTCTTCAGATGTGAAGATCTTATTCTGTTTTGGGGTTTTTTTTTTTTAATGTTAATATGAAAAAAATCCAGACTATAATTCTAGTAATGATAAAAACAACAATGATGATGGTAACAGTTCACATGTCTCTTTTCTGAGCACCTTACGTGTGTTATCTAGTTTACAGTGACTCTACAACGTAAGTACCATTGATGTCTCATTTTGATAATGAGAGAACTAAAAGATGATAAAACTAGTCTGACTGGAAGCCAAGCCACATTCTTACCCACTGTGCTATATACCTTCTCTCCTGACTACTCCATAAGGCAGCAGTGAATAATATAAGAACTGGAATCACTGGCTCATGGGAAAGACTTACTTGCTTGTCCTTTTAGATTAAAAAAGAAATTAAAGCATAAAAACTTTTTTAATGTGAGAGGCAAGAAGTTAATATTAAATGAAATTTTTTCCTGGCTATATAGTCAATTCAATATTCTATGATACATAAGATGTACACATGTATTATATGATACCTGTTATATATAAAAGATATAATTATGTGTGAAATCAGAGATTAACACAGAAATATACAGTTTCTGCATCCTGGGAACCCATACCTATTCAAGATTTTATTTAAGGCAGTGATAAAATAAGATGTACAGAAGAATAATAAGGTTTATAGAAACTCAAAACAAGAAAAGATTATTATTAGTCACTGTACAAAAAGATCATGTAAACTTGAACTTTGTCATTAAGTATGACTGTAGTTCAACTAAGTTAAAGAGTAAGGAACCTTGTAATTCATTAAAAGATAATTGCATCATCAAACACATTGAGGCAGAAATGTGGAGGGCATTTGGAATCAATGAGTAGATTCATCTAAGGAGAGAAAATTCAATTCTGGTATGTAGTGCAATATGAGAGAATGGGAAAATAGTTATATAATTGGGCCAAGATGTCTTAGGGATTTTCAAATTTGTAACAAATAATTATTGAAAGCTTTTGAAGCAGGGAAGTGGCAAAATAAAAATGTTCTTCTAAAAGTGTTGCTTCTGAGAAAATATTATAGGCAGAAATGAAGGAGGAAGATTTCAGAAGTTCTAACTAGAACTAATTGTAATAATTAAGACAGAAGTGATTCGAATTGATGCAGTCATCTTGAAATGGAACTTAAGGAATATGTTTGAGATCTCTCTCTCTCTCTCTCTCTCTCTCTCTCTCTCTCTCTCTCTCTTTTTCTTTTTTAATTTTTGGTACTGGAGATTGAACCCAGGGGAGCTTAACCCCTAAGCCATGTCTTTGGAGCTCACTAAGTTGCTGAGACTGGTCTCAAACTTGATTCCTCCTGCCTCAGCCTCCCAAGTCCTGAGATTAGAGGCGTGCACCACCATGTCCTGCTTGAGATATATTGCAAAGGAAGAATTGGTAGAATGTATTGTCTTATAATCAGACGGTTTATATTTATCCTGCCAAGAGTAAATGAGGCTTTATTCATTGTTTTTGATAACTTTTATCCCCCCCGATTTTGACATCATGCCAGAATTGCAGCCCAAATTGTAAGCTGTGATAATCTAACATTGTATTATTTAAATTAAAAACCATTTCATGATACTTTGTTTATAATGAAAATCTGCAAACTATAAATTACATTAAGTCAGACCCAACTCAGCTATGTTGCTTGATTACTGGCTGGCATTGAATAAGTTCTCTTCACCTAACTGTTGAATTACTGCCACTATCAGGTGTTGCAATGAAATGTGCAACGTAATGTTAAGTAAGTAAAACCAAAACCAAAACCTATTTTGTAGCACAATGGAAACTTTTGAAAGTCCTATTAGTTCCCTTTAAACATGAGGCTAAATTTGTAATATTGTAAGTTTGGAAACTTCTCTCTCATAGCATTACCTTCATATTATCTTCCATTGCTGTATGTTGTAAAAATTCTCTGAAGCAAATCATTAAAATGTTCACCGAAGTATTAATTTATTTTGATCACATCTGGATCTTGTGCTGTGTACACAGAAGATATTTTAAAACATGTCATGTCTGAATTTAAAACTATTTATAATTTTAATTGGAAAAACTAAAAAATTATTCAATTTTGTTTTACAGCAATCAGCATGTTGGTAAAATTTATTCCAAATGTTCTTCTTTTCTGGATTATGTCAGAAAGTCTCTAAAGAAGCTTGGATTAGATGAATCCAAGGTCAGTATATGATTGCCTATTATTTTTACAAGAGAAAAAACTTCTGTGGAGTAATGAATAGAGATAATATGAAATAATTTGCCTTCTATTTTATTCCCATTTGTAAAAAATACAAAAAAAGTCTAAATTATAATGAAGCCAACCTCTGCTTTCTTGACTCCAGTTCATATTCCTTCACTATAGTTTGTGATTATATACCTCCAGAAAGTTTCACTCTTTAGATATATTGACTAAAACATGTGCCTATTAACAAATCAAACAGAGTTGAAAAAATAAGACAACAGCATAAATGAAAATTAGAAGTAAAGCAAAAGAGAATAGTATTAAATGCACTTACTGAGAACCTTTATAACTAAGTTTTGTTTTATTTTGCTTTGTTTTTTTGGTACTGGCAATTTATTCCATGGGCACTTTACCACTGAGCTATATCCCCAGACAATTTTATTCTTTACTTCAAGGCAGTAGTCTCACTAAGTTGCTTAGGGCCTTACTAAATTGTTGAAGCTGGCTTCAGACTTGGAATCCTCCTGCCTTAGCCTGCCAAGTCTGCTGGGATTATAGGTGTGTACTGCCACACCCACATCCAGCATAACTATTTTAATTTAAAATCTTAAATTTAAAAAGGTTTTAAATGGATGAATTTTGGAAAGTTGTACCATCACTGGAGTTCCAAGCTAATAATTGTTAACACTGTTAAAGACAAAAGATAAACTGGTTGCCTGATAGTAATAAATATTCTGAGAACAAAATAAACTGAATATAATTCAAATGAATCAATAACTAAAATATTCAGTTGAATTTGGATTTTGTATTTGAATTGATTACAAATTGAAGCAAAGAATAATACAGCCGGTTAAAGGAATGATATTGTTCTATTAACCGAGAAAAGTTACACAAAAAATAAGTTATATCAAAGTTTATTTTTATGGATCATGCCAATTATCACGTAATACCCAATTACTTTGTTTATTAAAGCAGTTGGAGTAGCAATAATCAGTTTCCTCTCCTGTGAAATCCAAAAATGTCAAGAGAACACTAAAGCAGGAAAATAACAAAACATCTACATCTCAGCAGATATTTCCAACTACAGAAATTTAAAGAAAAAAAAAAAAAGTACTAAAAGAAACCAGAGTAGAAAAACACCTAACTGAACAAAGATAGTAATTACTTCCAAATTCTCCCCAGAAACCATGTAAGCAATAAAATTTTAAAGTGAAATATTTAAAATATTGAAAGAAAAAACAAACAAACATAGAATTCTTTAGCCTGTGAAAGTTACTCAAAAATGAAGGAGAAATACTTTCTTAGACAAAAATTGAAGGAATTCATTACCAATAGATGTGCCAACAATAAGGCCCTGTGGCACATGCCTATAATCCCAGGGAAGAGGATTGAAAGTTGAATAGGCCAGCCTATTTCAAAATTAAAAAAAAAAAAAAAAATGGTTTAGGGTTGTAACTCAGCATTCAGTTCCCATACTGAAATAACTGAACAAATAGACCACATGCCAAAGAAATGTTAAAATAAGCTATAGTTTTAAAATGGAATCTATCTCAGGTATGCAAGCCCCATTCAGCACTGAAAAATTCAATTAATATAATCCATGTAATCAACAGAATAAAAAAGAAATACCATGTGATCATATCAATAGACATGAAAACCTTTGACTAAACCAAACACCTATTTTTGATAAAAACTCACAGTAAACTGGATACTTGGGAACTTTCTTGCCTTAACAGAGAGTAGCTATAAAACTCCTACCAACGGTATCATTTAATGTGAGAAACTCAAAGCTTTTTCAAAAAGATCAGAAGGGCTGAGGATATAGTTCAGTTGGTAGAGTGCTTGCCTATCAAACACTGCCCAAAAAAAAACCAAAAAATCAAAAACAAGGTCCTAGAATGTCATATACCAAGCTCTGAAAGAAAATGGATATCAACCAACAATTCTATGTCCAGCAAAATTAAAACCCTTCCATAATTAACAAAAGTTAAAAGAATTTGCAACTAGAAAGCCTGCATTATAGAACATTCTCAACAAAATATTCCATGAAGATGAAATGAAAAAACAAGAGACGGAGGAACTGAACTAAAGGAAGGCAATCAAAGGAGAAACTAAATCAAATTAAAAACTAGAAATAAATGCAAACGATAGATTTCAAAGGTTTCAGTTCATGGTTGCTTGGCTCCATTGCTATGGCCATATGGTTCAACACATGGAAGTCAATAAACATAATTCATCAATCAATAGACAAAGACAAGAATCATAGGATCATCTCAATAGATGCAGAAAAACCTTTTGACAAAATACAGCACCCCTTCATGTTCAAAACACTAACAAAACTAGGAATAGTAGGAATATACCTCAACATTGTAAAAGCTATCTATGCTAAACTCAAAGCCAACATCATTTTAAATGGAGAAAAAAGATGAAAGCATTCCCTCTAAGAACTGCAACAAAACAAGGATGCCCTCTTTCACCACTTTTATTCAACATCGTCCTTGACTCTCTAGCCAGAGCAATTAGACGAAAGAAATTAAAGGGGTACAAATAGGAAAAGAAGAACTCAGACTCACTTTTTGCTTACAACATGATTCTCTATTTAGAAGATACAAAGAAATCCACAAAAATCTTCTAGAACTAATGAATGAATTCAACAAAGTAGCAGGATATAAAATAACACCCATAAATCAGATGTATTCCTATATAAGAGTGATGAGTTTGCTGAAAGAAAAATTAGGAAAATACTCCATTCACAATAATCTCAAAAAAAAAAAAAACTTGGGAATCAATCTAACAAAAGAGGTGAAAGACCTCTTCAATGAAAACTACAGAACACTAAAGAAAGAAATTGAAGACCTTAGAAGATGGAAAGATCTCCCAATGCTCTAGGAAAGGCGTAATAAGCATTGTCAAAATGGCCATACTACCAAAAGTGTTAAATAGATTTAATGCAATTACTATTAAAATTTCAATGACATTCCTCATAGAATTAGAAAAATCTATCATGAAATTCATTTGGAAAAATAAGAGACCTAGAGTAGCCAAAGCAATTCTTAGCAAGAAAAGTGAAGCAGGAGACATCACAATACCAGACTTTAAGTTATATTACAGACTAATGGTAACAAAAGCAGCATCATATTGGCACCAAAATAGACGTGTAGACCAATGGTAAAAAATAGAAGACATAGAGACAAGCCCACAAAAATACAGTTATCTCATACTGGACAAAGGCGCCAAAAACATACATTGGAGAAAAGATAACCTGTTCAAAATATGGTGCTGGGAAAACTGGAAATCCATATGTAGCCAAATGAAATTAAACCCCTATCTCTCACGCTGCACAAATATCAACTCAAAGTGGATTAAATACTTCGGCACTAAAACAAAGACCCTGTGCCTAATAGAAGAAAAAGTAGGCCTAAATCTCCACCACGTTGGCTTAGGACCTGATGACTTCCTTAACAATACTCCTAAAGCACAAGAAGTAAAATCAAGAATCAATAAATTGAATGGAATCAAACTAAAAAGCTTTTTGACAGCAAAAGAAACAATCAGTAATGTGACAAGAGAACCTACTGAATGGGAGAAACCCTTTACCACATGCACCTCAGAGCATTAATCTCCAGGATTTTTAAAGAACTCAAACAACTGAACACCAAAACAACAAATAACCCAATCAACACATGGTAAAGGAACAGAACAGACCCTTCACAGAAGAAGAAATATAATCAATCAATAAATATATTGAAAAATGTTCAACATCTCTAACAATTAGAGAAATGCAAATCAAAAGCACTCAGATTCTCACTCCAGTAAGAATGGCAATTATCAAGAATACAAGCAACAAAAAATAAAAGAATGTGGGGAAAAAGGTATGCTCATACATTGCTATGGGACTGCAAATTGGTGCATCCACTATGGAAAACAGTATAGAAATTCCTCAAAAAACTTGGAATGGAACCACCATTTGACCGAGTTATAACCCAGAGAACTTAGAATCAGCATACTATAGTGACACAACCACATCAGTGTTTATAGCAATCAATTCACAGTAGCTAAACTATGGAACCAACCTAGGTGCCCTACAACAGCTGAATGAATAAAGAAATTGTGGTAGATATGAATGAAATTATGGCATTTGCCAGTAAATTGATAAAACAGGAGAATATCATGCTAAACGAAATAAACTAATCCCAAAAAATCAAAGGCCTAATATTTTCTCTGATATGCAGATGCTAATTCACAATAGGGTTGGGGACTAGGGAAGAATAGAGGCACTTTGGATTAGGCAGAGGGAAGGGAAGTTTCCACCACCTACCAGAAAAGCCACCAGTGGGGACCAACCCTTCAACACATTAGCCTTTGAGCTCTTTGTTCAAACTATAGCAGCCAATACATTAGCAACAATAATATATTGAAAATGTGGACCAGCATGAACTTTTGTTCATGCCAATGAGTATATAAAATGGTACAGCCATTCTGGAAGGTAATTTGGTGGTTTCTTACAAAACTAAACATATTTATATCATACAATCCAATAATTCCTCTCTTCAGTATTTACCTAAAGGAGTTGAAAACTCCTTTACACCATTACCTGTATTGAATATTTAAACACATTGGCCAAAAGCAACCAAGATGTCCTTCAGTAGGTGAGTAGATAAGTAAACTGCTACAATCATACAATGAATATCTTTAAACAGTAAAAAGAAATTATCTATAAAACATTGAGACAACATGGAAGAAAGTGAAATATATATTACTCAGTGGTGGTAGCCAATATGAAAGGCAACGCACAATATGATTACAACAATATGACATTCTGAAAATGTCAAAACTATAGAGACAGTAAAAAGTTCAGTGGTTTCCAGGAATGAAGATAGGGAGACAGGCTTTAAGGCAATGAAATTGCTCTATGTTATGTTGTAATGGTGGGTGCTTGTTATTATACATGTGTCCAAACCCACACAATGTATACTAACAAGAGTGAATTCTAATATGAACTATAGTCTTTGGTGATAATGATGTATCAGTGTAGTTTTCTCAACTATAGGAAATACATCACTCTAATGGTTGATACTGGGAATAGAGGAGACTCTTCATGTGCATGGGTAGGGTCTATGGGGGCGCTCCATGCTTTCTGCTCAATTTTGCATGAACCTAAAACTCTTCTAAAAAATAAGATCTGTTTAAGAAAACACTCATGATAGATATTATTGTTCCCAATTAAATGATCTAAAAAAATCTCAGAAAAAGGCAAGTTCTTTTTACTGCTACAGAGAGCTAGAACTTGAATAAAGACTCCAGTTAAGGTCAAAACCCTTAACCACCACAAGGGAAAACAAAAGTAAAAAGGCTAACGTATGTAAAAGGAAAGTCTTAAATGTATGTAAAAGGAAAGTCTTAAATGAAATGATTGCTTTTATTAGTTAACGTTATAACAGTGCCCCTCTGATTTTCTCATGAAAATCCCTATTTAAGCACATTTTAAAAATATGTTGCATAAAAAGAATTTTAAAAAAGAAAAACCAGGAAGCCCAAGCTAGAAGACATTGGAGGAGGAGTATAGCAAACTACATGATAAGGCATGAAAAAGATGTGCTGGTACAACCATATAAATGAAAAGTAGTACCCCATTTGTATACAGTGAATCAAAATACAGTCTGTAAAAAAGAAAAAGATGTAGCCAGGCACGGTGGTGCACGCCTATAATCCCAGCACTTGGGGGGCTGAGGCAGAGAATCGCGAATTCAAAGCCAGCCTCAGCAACTTGGCGAGACCCTAAGCAACTCACTGAGACCCTGTCTCTAAATAAAATACAAAAAATAGGGCTGGGGATGTAGCTCGGTGGTGGAGTGCCTCTGGGTTCAATCCCCAGTACCAAAAAAAAGAAAAAGAAAAAGATGTGCTGGTGAAAGGAAACAGAAAAACAAATATGTAATTGGGGAGTTTTATTTTAAGCAAGAGATATTAAAAGAAAATGTCAGGCCAGAGCAGTTAGAAATACAAAGTTATTGAAACCAAGGTTATGTTTCCAATACAATATAAATATCCTATTTTACTGTCATATCACACACAATAAAAAGATTGGCATTTAATTTTACTTCAAAAATAAATTAATTTTTATATGAAGTTACTTGGGACCTTGCAAAGTTGCTGAGACAGGCTTTGAACTCATAATCCTCTTGTCTCAGTCTCCCAAGCCGCTGGGATTATAGGTGTGCATCCTGCACCCTGCTCATAATCATTTTTTACGTGTGTGTATCTATAATTGGATGTGTAGTGAATGCCCTGATGTTATATAATCTTTAAAGTATTTCTCTTCATATTTAAAACTGTGTAAGCAAGTGAATTATCTAGAAAATCTTCTATAATCCTCTGGATAAGTTCTTAGCCACAAGAAATCATATTAAATGTGGAAGTAAAAAAATATTCCCAATCAAATCATTCCAAAGGACATCAAAACTGCACGTATTGGATACATTAGTGCCTCATAAACAGCTTACAAGTTTACTCTGTAATTCATATAGTTGTGAAAGACAACATTGGACTTTTATTTTAGAGCCTACTTCGTCAAACTCAACACCATTGCATTTGGATAATCCTTTGTTGTGAGGGGCTGACTTGTACTTTGTGACATTTAGCAGCATCTCTGGCCTCTACCCACTAGATGTCAGCAGTTCCATAGTGATGAAAAATTAAAAAAAAAAAGTCTCTCGTTATGGCCAAAATTGACCCCATGTGGGAACTACTGTCTTCAAGCATTTGTCATCTTAGTGATTTCATTTGTAGTCATCTACTATTCTCATCATAAATTCCATTTTTTTAAAAATTGCCTTAGAGGGGACTAAACAGTGATTGTAGTATATTGTTTTTAGGTTTTAAAGACTTTCTATTAAAAATGATACCTTCCTGAATCTCTCATTTAGGATAGCTGCCACCACTTAAGAATGATATTCGCCAGGCTTAATGGTGGAGTGCCCCTGGGTTCAATCCCCAGTACCAAAAAAAAAAAAAAGTGATATTCTTTCAACCCTCCATAAAGTGTCCTATTTTTAAAGCATGTTTAGATTCCACAGCAAAATTAAACCTAACTACACCACTGAAAACAATAAGTTGTGTCAGAACATTGACTACTTTGTAGCAATGTACTTCTTTTAGAAAACTGAATAATATTCATGTGTGTATGTCTGTGTGTGTGTGTGCTTGTGTTTCCACCACAGCTCTTTATCCATTCATTTATCAGTGGACCATTAGGTTGTTTCCATATCTTGCTATTGTAAATAATGCTGCAGTGAACATCGCAGTGCAAGTACCTTTACAAGGTGATGATTTTTTATTTCTTTTAGAAGTACTACAGAATCTGAGTTCTTAATGATTAAATCCCCAATCATTATTTGCTTGAGTATGACCTCTGCTGGGCAGTACCTCGGTTCTGATGCCTTCTTTAATCTCCACGGCATTGACCCTTCATAGACTCTCACTGAATAATGCCACCTATTAAATATGTGTATCTTGAAGATTGATGTTAAGATTAAATGAGATGGTGTTCATTTAAAAAATTTCTTAAAATCTCTGTGATCTAATTTGAAGGGTTTTTAAACATTTGATTGAAAAAGTTGATTTAAGCATGGAATCATACCTTAAGCACTGAATTTTTCTCCTAGAAACACATGATTATACTTTTTATTCACCAAATTTTTTGGTGTCAGAAGAGGACCATTTGTTTATTTTTATTTATACAAAGCTTTGCATATGGTTTCACTGCTTGAAGGTCTGCCTTCACTATTTTTGCATCAAATATGCTGTAATGTATAATCTACATAATGTCTGGCTTGGTTCACTTAAAGTAAAAGACTTACTTTTAAACAAGAGAGTAAAGATAGCATTTTCCCCTTTTCTCTGCAGAATCACTCAAAACCAACAAATACAATGAGAAATGGAAGCACAGTCTCCCTTTTTGATAAAATCAAGGGGGCATTTTAAATTTCAAACTATGTGTATTTTAAAGTACAGTGGATGTAAAAGAGGGATGCAGACAGAGGACACCAGGGAAACCCAGGGTTAGAAATCTCAGCCAAAACAGAACACAGTTCTCCATGGTAGCATCTCCTGAAAAAGCAAAATCAACAATCCCTAGTTGCAACACAGGCAACTCATAGCACAGTGCTTCCTAGTGTAGCACAGAGAAATGAGAATCTAAGGAATCATGTTGAAAACTGATATCTATAGAAAGCAGAATGGTAAAAATTATGAGTTCTAAGGTGTCACTTCACAGCTAATCTGAGGATGGTAGGAGAGAAGTAAGGTCTAAGGGCTATGATTCATGCATACGATTTTGTGAGATGAGATTTTTTGCTGCCTTGAAATAGCAGACCTGAATTCAGATTAATTCATTCTACTGTAAAAGCTTGGTCTAGTAGTAACTCAATTTAATTCAAAGATGGGTGGGATTTTTAAAAGGGTGAGGGGTGCATAATCTTCTTCCAGTCTATACCAAGGGGGAGGTCTTTTCTGGAATGCTGTATGAGAAATTTGGTGGCACAGATCTTTGCTTTTCACTGTTTCCTTTTTTATAGTTTTTAAATTCAAAATAGGTTTATAGAGAATATGCTAAGTGAAATTAGTTGAACTCAGAAACTCAAAGGTCACTTGTTTTCTCTCATATGCAGAAGCTAGAGTAAAATAAAGGAAAACAGGAGGGAAGGATAGGATAACATATAGAACCAATCAAATATAAATTAATAGACGAGCTAAAGGAAGTCTAGTAGAGTGGGAGAGGGGAGGAAGGACTGGAGGGTAAAAGAGGAGATATCATGAACTGAAATCAATTATGTATGTATGGGTTTGTCTGAACAAACCCAAGTACTATGTGTAACTATGAAGCTCTTAATTTAAAAAAAAAAAAATCTCTTAAAAAGATAGGTTTTAGTGCAGTAAGTAAAGGGACAGGGGCCTGGGCTTGTGGATAAGGGGTAGAGTGCTTGCCTAGCATGTTTGAGGCACTGGGTTCCATTCTCAGCACCACACATAAATAAGTAAAATAAAGGTCTACTGACCACTAAAAAAATTATTTAAAAAAAAGGGGGACAGGGGCTTTGAAAAATAATAAGTTCATTTAAACATTTGCCAGGTAATCTGACAAATCCTTTCAGATTTTTGACTCTTTTTTTATGAATCTAGTCTTCCATTTGTTTTGATGTTTATTTATTTATTTATCTATTTTTGGAGAACTTTTCATTTCTCTGATAGTACACAATGTAGAGTCACACCATTCATGTAATCATATATGTACATATGATGTCCATTTCATTCCACCATCTTCCCCATCACTCTGCCCCCTTCCCTCCCTTCATTCCCCTTTGCCCTATCTAAAGTTCCTCCATTCTTCCTTTATCCCCCTCCCCCACCCCACATTATGTATCAGCATCCACTTACCAGAGAAAACATTTGGTCTTTGTTGTTTTGGGATTGGCTTATCTCACTTAGCACGATATTCTCCAGCTCCATCCATTTACCTGCAAATGTCATAATTTTTTCCTTCTTTAAGGCTGAGTGATATTCCATTGTGTATATATACCACAGTTTCTTTATCCATTCATCTTTTGAAGGGCATCTAGGTTGGTTCCACTTTTGGCAGCAGTTTTTTCTGGTCACTTCTTTGTTAAACCCTTCACAAGGTGATTCAGCTTGCCAAACAACTTTTCCTTTTGCAGTCATCTTTCATTGGTTATGCAGTATTTATATTATTACAGTAACATAATAGGCATAAAAATATTAGAAATGGTAACAATTGATTCAGTAAACATAAAGTTAAACTGGTAGGTGCAGAAACATGAGCATAAACCAAGAGACCTCTTAAAGTAGGAGTGGTCAGCATACTATGGATGCAACTTTTAGAGAAAAAAGTGGAAAGTAATATTGATGAATTTGCTAAGTGGATATTAAAGAAAATTACTTGAAATATGAACATATGACATTATTGTGTTCCTGTGTAGTCTTTAAATCTTTCTCTAGGATATAGTTTTAGTGTTTTAAGCTTTAATTTTATTCAAAAAATGTTTCTTGACATTTATAATATAGTAATAAGTAAAAGTTAATATTTAATCACTATTGAATCAATATTAATTTATTAGTGATATTTATGATATGCTGAATAACCTTTATCAGTGCAAAATTAAGTGAAAGAATTTAGTTGTATTGACTAGCTTCAATGTTACATTGCGTTAGTAGTTACACTGACTTGCTAGAGGGAACTCTTCAGACACCTTAAGGATATTTTAAATTAACATTTATTTTATTTTAGGATGTATTTGATAAAAATTTTAACTGTTTTTGACTTTTAATAAATTTATTGTTATTATTTTTATCTTAAAGTTGCCAGAAAAAATTATAATGGACTACTATGAGAAGTATAAACCTAGAATGAATGAACTGGAAGCGTTCAATATGGTAAATCTTAACATTTAAACATATTAAATTGGATAGGTTGCTAGACTTTGAATACCATTCTATTAAATTTTATTATGAGGCCAACCAATCTATGTTGTTTTTCTCATTCTGTAGAAAAACTGTTTTGGATCATTTCCTACTTCAGAACTATATTAGGTGTCAGTAATGTAATAAAGAGAGCACATGGTAGATTCCTCTTAAAGTGTATTATAAATGCATGGAAAGACATTTTGGAGTCCTTTGAACACATATTGGTCTCAATGCAGTTATTTCACAAGCATTCTTTTTAATGAATTTCATTCTTAGGACCCCTTTAAAAGCTTTCTCACATGATTTCTTGTTGGATTCTACCTCAAAGTCACTTAAAGGGCATTCTTTTCCATTATTAAAGAAAAACCTTTGATCTCTGCAGTATTCATTTTCTGAAGATGCACAGTGGGTGTTCAAAATTTGGCCTATGTAAACTGTAGATGCATTTTCTTAAACATAAATGTTAAGGAAATAGGCTTTTTTACTTTTTTAAGTACCACTTCCTTTTCTTATTCTTTCTTTTAGTTAAAAGTTGTTCTGGCTCCTTGTGTAGAAACATTGATTCTTCTGGATCGACTTTGCTACCTTAAAGAGCAGGTAAATTATGTGAATTTCAAATGCATTAAAAAATCTTTATTAAATGTAGAAATGTGGGTCCACTCATAGTGAGGATAATTATTTTACATAAAGCTAGTAAGATAATTTTTTCATTATATTTTCATAGTTTAGATATTCATACCATCTTCTTGTCAGCATATAAACATATGTATAACAGATGTCTTCAGGAAAACTAATAAAGTTTATATTCTTTTAATTGTGTGGTAATTACAATACATAGGCAGTGAACACGTGCTGCCATATATGACAGGTTATTTAGCCAAAATTAATAAAGGCCAGACATAAAAAATGTTGTGTACATGTTTGATTTTGTAAGACTTTGTCTTTTAATTCACTTTTGGATTTTTGAACATATATATGTCAGCAGTATTCATTAGTGAAGATTATTGCTTTTTTTTCCCCACAATCTTATTCCATCTCTGTGGAATGATAAAATATTGTCTTTTAAGTAATCTTTAGGGAAAATATATTTTTCAGATTCCACTTAGTGCTCTGTTTAAATTATTGTGAACTATTTAAAGTAAACCCATTCTAAGATTTGGCCTAATGTTCCCACTGTAAACCCTTTACTTTAAAAAATTTTATCATATGGTAGCTTTATTTTCTTCCTGCTGGAACAAATGGATTTTAATGAATAGCTCTTCACTCTAATTTGTATTTTTATGGAAGAGAGCAGTTTTTAATTATTTAAATAGTAATGTTCTTTCCTAAGTGTCCAGCTAACTTCAAATCCCTGAAAAGCCTTGATTTGCAAATTGTAGGTGACAGAAGAGTCAGTCCCTGCCAAAATAGGTATTGATTTCCTTTCAAAACAATTTCCTTTGACCTACGTACAGTAGTCAATATGTACTAAATTAGTTGAGATCATAATAAAATAATGGCATGTAATTATTATTTTTTTTTAAAAGCAAATTAGAAGTAACCATAATCCTACCTTTCGGCATTAAGTATTTAGTATTTGGTATATTTCTAATTATGCTTATACTCAAATATATGAATTTTGCATGTATATGTGTGTGCACATTATTTATTCTTTAATTAAAAACGTAAAAAAATTATAAATGCAGTTTGTATGTAATTTGTTTCATTTATATAAAATTTTCCCACCTCATTGGCTATCCTGCACAGAGTGAATAATGTTTCATCATCATAAAATAATTTATTTACTATACATTTGATTATGGCAGTTTTTCACACTCACAGCAAGATAGGCCTCACCATTCAATATCTGTGTGCTACTTTATTTCATCTGCATAATTCCTTGAAGGTGAAAATGTAAATGTTAATTTTATTCAACAATGAATAATGTTCTTTTATACAGTTTTTTACATGCGTTTTTGTTTTTGTTTTTTTGTTTGTTTTTGGAACCAGGAATTGAACCCAGGGGCATTTAACCATTAAGCTTTATCCCCAGCCCTTTTCATTTTTTATTTTGAGACAGGGTCTCAGTAAGTTGCTGAGGCTGGCTTTGAACTCTCCATCCTGCTGCCTCAGCTTCCTGAGAGCCTGTATTGTAGGAATGCGCCACCATGCACGCCCAGCCATAGTTTTTCTATTATATTATGTAGTCTGTCATCTCTCCTTTTCTGTTCAACAAATGGTTGTATATCTAAATCACTTATTAATTTGCAGGAAGATATTGCATGGTCTGCCCTTGTGAAGTTGTTTGATCCTGTGAAATCTCCCAGATGTTATGCTGTTATTGCTCTGAAGAAGCAGCAGTGATTTCAAATGAAGCAAGTTATTAGTTATGTCTGTTTGTGGGACTTGTTGCTAACATTGCTTTTCTAAACATTTATGTCCTATTATGTAAATATTTTAAAGTAATTGCTATATATTTTAAATAAACAATAAAATAAATAATGGCTAACGACAGAGGGTCATAATCCATTTTCCACTGAGAAAGCATATATAAATAAGAACTTGTGAAAATATTACGAATAATCAACCTGCATTCCTAAACTAGTGTATCAGTAGGACAGTGTGATTAAGTCTTCATTCCTTTTCAACATTTGAGACCCTTGATATATGCTGTCACATTTTAACATATTTAAAAAAGAAAAAAGATGAAAGGTACTGGTTCCATTGTCCTCCACATTTTGGAAGGATTTTTCACATTACCATAAGGGGAAAATCCACATTTAAAGGGAAGAAATACTCACAAACTAGTCCATTTATAAAAAGTGCCTAGTATAAAGCACATTTTACACTGCATTTTAATCTGTTACATAAGGTAATATTCTGTACCCTTATAGAAGTGTGCACCTTGTGAGGTTCACTTTAGGGATACTTGAGGCTCTTTATCTTACTAAAATTAAGAATGGGTTGACATTTAAGGAAGTTATCTTGTACTCTATAAAAAGCCAATCTTAGTAAAGCAAGATTGAATGGAAGGAGGCCAGCACCCTGCCCAGTATGGAACAATTTCCTTTTATTAGCAGAAAACTTTGATCTAACATACACAGAAGATATGGACAACTAAGATAGTTTTCTTGATGCTCAGCTAGAGAACATCTCTGAATGTTTAGAGTAAAAAAAGTAATTCTTAAATTTTGGAGTCTCTTCCTGGATGAGGAGAATAATCATTTTGCTTTGGATGGTAATATTATTGAGTTAGCGGCCAGTATAGATATAAGTGATCAGGTATTGTGTCTATCTACTGAGTGAAAAAAAAAAAGCCATTTTTAATACTTTATATTCTGCAAAATTTCAAACACATCTAAAAATGCAAAGTAAATTTTAAAGAATCCCTATTTATTCATTTCAAACTTCAGCAATTATCAATATTTTGCTGGTTTTTTTCCATATATATGTGTAAATGTGCACTACACATACACTCTACCCAAACCCAACCCTGCTGGAGAATCTTAAAGCAAATTCTAGGCTGTTTGTTACTTGTCATAAATACTTTCGTATGTGTTTCTGGCAGCTCAGGATTTTTATCTATAGTAATATCTGTGACTGGTTCAGGAAGTCTTTTTAAATTTAAATTCTGGTTATTGTTACATGTTTGTTTTTATCTTTTGGCAAGAATACTTCACAGATAAAATGTACTTTCTATTGCATCACACCAGGAGGTATATCATGTTTGGCTGACTTACCTTAAGTGATACTAAGATTGATAAGCAGATTTCAATTGTTGTAAGCCTGATTTATCTAGTATAAAGTTCCCCATCTCCTCTTAACCCTGTTAGCAATAGTTGAAAACGGGAAGGAAGGGAGGGAGGAAGAAAGAAAGGAGGGACGGAAGGAAGGGACCACATACTAGTAAGTTCAGTTGACTATTCATGCTGATTGGTTGAGAACCTGCTCCAGTTTCAGTTTAACCACATATTTCATTGCTCTGAGAAACTGCTTGCAGTGTACTGTTCTTTTATTTCCCCATATTGTTTGCTGTATGAGTAACTATCTTGGAAAGAACAGAAAACCTTTTTGGCCTAAATTTTTTTTCTTTTGTAAGTTTACCTATGTAAAATTTTAAAATCTTTTCCTTATATAACATCCATTTCTCATAACTTCATATGTGTAAAACACTGTTTATAAAAGTAAATTAAAGCTGTTTCATCAGCAAAGGAACTTTGTAGAAACTTCCCTATATGTTAAAACATGGTCAGATGCTGGGCATGGTGGTGCCTATCTGTAATCCCAGCTACTTGGGAGGTTGAGGCAAGTAGATCATAAGGATATCTTGTGTGACAACAGGACGAGGAACTCACTAATGTTCAGGTTGAGTATTCCTTATCAGAAATGCTTGAGACAAGACATAATTCAAATTTTAGATTTTTCTCATATTTTGGAATATTTGCATATACATAATGGAATATCTTACAGAAGGGAACCAGTTCTAAACAGAAAATCCATTTATGGTGGATACACACCTTATTCACATAGCCTGAAGGTAATTTTCTCAATACTTTTAATAATTTCATGCAGGACACAAAGTTATGTGGCCTGGAATCTTCCATGTGTGGCATCATATTGGGCCCAAACAAATTTGGAGTTTGGAGCATTTCAGTTTTCAAATTTCAAATTAGGGATGCTTAATGTGCAATACCTGAGTTTAGATTCATGTGATCTAAAATATTTTGTATCATTGGATAAGTCACTTAACTGTTCAGTGTTCTTCAGTTTTCTCATCTGTAAAAAATATAATGGAATTTACTCGTAATGTTGGTGATATGATTTGTATGTTTTTGTTCCCTCCAAAATTCATGTGTTGGAAACTTAATCCCTACTGGAATGATGTTGGGAGCTAGAGCCTTTGGAAAGATGTTAAGCTTATGGGGGGCCCCACCTTCATGCACAGGTTAGTGCTGCAATAAAGAGGGGGCTCAGCAGTGGGTTCACTCTTTCACCCTTCTAATTTCCACTACAGGAGGAGACAGTAAAAAGGGTCACACCAAATGCCATCACATTGATCTTGGACTTTCCAGCCTCCAGAGCTGTGAGAGAATGTATTTATATTCTATATAAATTACCCAGTCACTGGTATCATGTTATGGCAGCGCAAAACAAACTAAGACAGATATAGAGAACACTGCCTTGACAGTCTTGACAGTGTGTTTGAAGGGGGAAATTGGGAGGAATTTATAGGAATTGGATGTCTGGACTCAAATGTAGAAAACAGACTAGGATTTGAACAGGTTCGTGACATAATTGTCTAGGATTAGTATATATAGCAACACTAGCGTCTTGAAATAAGTTTTGATAAATACACTGTTGCTTGATAATTGAACTCTTTGCCAAGGTGAGAAAATTGTTTGTCTGAGATAAATTAATATATAGGAATTCCTGAAACAAACAGTGAAGTTATTTATTGGTATACAATCTTATCTTTCCTAGGCAAAGTGTTCCCATAATAAACAAATAAATTATGTTGACACAGAGGGTTTCAGTTCTGGGACCTGATAGCTCTGTCATGCTGATGCAGATGGTTGCAGCTCTCAGCATAAAACGCTTAATTCTTGGAACATAATGCATAGTATTTAATGGTTGCATTTGTTAAATGACCTAAAGGGATAGAAATGGGAATTTAGCCATATTTATATCACTGATTTTGTGGGGGAAAGTATGTTCTAAGTTCTAATCAAACAACTTACAAAAGCATTTTTAGTGTATACAGTTAAAATCTGTGAAATTATTCACATTTAAATGTATATTTGGTTATTGGTTAGAGAATATTACCTTACATAAAGTAGTTTTACAATAATTTTGTTTGCTGAGGTATTGTATTTTCTTCAGATTAAAATTTATTGCTAGGATAATTTCTGCCTACTATATATTTAAATTATTTCTGACTTAGTTATTGCTCTGTATCTATAGGTATAAATGCAGAGACTGATAGAAAAAGGCTTTTCCATATTACATGCATCTGAAGATTGTTTTTTGATTTGTGGCTCTAGATAATGCACATAATTATTTACTATTTTTAGTATGCATTATTGCCCCTTTTAGCATGCGTAGTTATTCCAAAGTTGTCTTCATGAGGCATGAAGTTCCATCCTTTTCTAAATTGTTATGAGCTTAAGTTGATTGCTTTTTTTTTGTATCCTAGTTTTCTGCTATTCTCCATTCTTTGAAATTTCTTTTCAAAATTTAAGAAAACACATTTTGTATGAATTTCTCCAACTTTAGTTCATTGTTCTAAAACCACTTAATATTGGTGTCATCAATTCTTTTGACATATTAATGTTAATGTGTGTAACTGAGAGACATATGTAGTTGGTACAGGTGGACAAGCTTCTAATCTAATATTTACTACTAGTAATCCTGCCTTAATAATTAGTATCCAGGAGGACTAGACTGGGCCTAGATGAGGCTCCTAGAATATATCCAGATAAAACATCTATAAAAGGACTCCACCACAAATCTGCCACTCTGAAATCATGGTGGATTATATCACCCAAAATAAGGTTAAGCATATTTCTTTACCTCTAGCACAGTGCCTGCAACATAAAATGCTCACAGTGAGTATTTGTGAAATAAATCTATCATCTACCTTAAATTACTTACTAAACTGTCTTATAGAAAGTAGTATCTGATGGATATCACCACTCTAGAAAGCACTGAGGGTTATGTTGTCCTAAGAATTTTTTATTTATTAAATGATTTGATCTTCATAATTCATAAAGTAGGTCTGTCATTATCCTCATCATATAGATTAAGAAACAGGCAGAAGCAAATCATCTCTGAAAAAAAAATCTCATTCTTCGTCAGACATTATTTTTATAGATTTGCAAATAACTTCTAACACATTAACATAAATAACCTGAATTATAGAAAGGCTAAGAATGAGAAACTACAGAATAGAGTAGGCATGGGGCTTCCATATATTTCATTTATGAGACATAGACAAGAAATGAAAGACTAAGAATTTCAGGAGAGCTGGAAACTATAAAGAAGTATCAAATGGAAAAGCTAGAAGTGAAAAAATGCCATTAGCCAAAATTAAGAATTTAGTTGATTAGACATCTGGAAAGAAATTCAAAATTCAATATTCAGAAGGAAGGCCAGAGACAAAGGGATAGAAAAAAATCAGAACAGAGTATGACACATAGAGAATACATTAAAATGTCTGACATACATATATTTGGAATCTCAGAAGGCAAAAATATAATGGAGGTACTAATACTCAAAGAAATAATGACTAAGAATATATATTTTAACTGAAAACCATAACAGCATGAAGGTCTAAAAATTTGGCCAAAAGCAAAAAAAAAAAAAAAAGCATTATCTTCAAAAATTAAAACACCATTACACTGAAAATGGACAGAAATAATGGAATGGAAGACAATTGAAAAATACCTACAAGGTGCTAGGGTAAAAAGAAAACATTTCTGTCCCTAGTGAAAATACCCTTCAAGGAGTAAAACACTGATCTCTAGAATTATAAAAAATATAGCTCCAAAATAATAGAAGGAAGCAAATGAAGTGATGAAATATTCTCAACAGGGTCACCCCTAGAACAAAAAGAACAGCACTGGCAGAAATTTCTTGGCAGGATTTTTGTCTACATAAACAATGTGACTCACTCAGGATGAGTCTGTCTGTACCACTATGACGGCTCAATCTTGCAGAATTCTATGGAAGAAATACAGTGCTAGCCAGCAGGAACAACCTGTTTACCTTTTGGAGCTGTAACCTGTCCCCATATGGGGGCATAGATTGACTTTATCACAGTAATTCTTAGAATTTGGAGAAACATGATGTCTGAGTTCACACATAAGGTAGAGACTGGGAGGAAAGTGACCCAAATGAGTTCTCAGTACTTGGGCTGCCCTGAGTAAATGAGACTGTCAATCCAGCTATTCCTAGACACCAGTAGACTTCCATATACTATGTTACATGAGGTTTGTGACGGAGTATAGGAACCTACTTACCTAAAGAATCATGTGATACTGATTCTTATATTTCCAAATAAAAATAATGAAAGAGAGGAAAGGAAACAGGTCAGAGCACATAGAGAACAAATAATAGGATGGCAGATGAAAGTCCAGATATATTAGCAATCCCATTACATGTAAATTAAATCCTTTAATGAAAAAACAGACTTGTTGGAAAAGTAAAGTCCAACAATATTCTATTTAGAAGAGACATCTGAAACAGTGTATAAAACGTTCAAAATTAATAAGAAGGCCATGCAAGGTGGCACATGCCTGTAATCCCAGCAGCTGGGGAGACTGAGGCAGGGGGATCATGAGTTCAAGCCAGCCTCAGCAATTTGGATAGGTCCTTAGCAACTCCGCGAGACTCTGTCTAAATAAAAATACAAAAGAGCTGGGAATGTGGCTCAGTGGTTAAGCCCCTCTGGGTTCAATCCCTGGTACCTAAATAAATAAATAGTAGGAAGGAAAAAGGCATATTTGCAAATACTTATAAAAAGCTGCATTGATATCAAAGTGACTTTAATGTTTTAATTAATATTGGGCAAAAAGTATCTTTAAAGACAGATCCTTCATAATTCAAGAAAAAAGAAAAAATTTGCCAAGAAACAGTAATTCTAAAGTCGTATCTTGTTGGTAATATAATCTCAAAATACATAAAGTATTTGAGAAATAAAATTAACACAACTACGAGAAGAAATAGGTAAATCTACAGTCATGCTGGGAGTAGTTTTGTGCTCCCATTTATTGGATGAAAAAAGCAAATAAACAGAATTATAACAATACATGATTCATACAATTAAACAAAGTAGAATATACCTAACAAATATACTATACCCAAGCACAGTGTATGGAATGCAAGTGAAACTTTTAAACTTGAGTATGTGCTGAATTTTAAAGCAGATTTCAAAAGATTGTAAACGGGGGGCTGGGGATATGGCTCAGGTGATAGAGTGCTTGCCTGGCAAGCACAAGGCCCTGAGTTCAATCCCCAGCACCGCAAAAAAAAAAAAAAAAAAAAGATTGTAAACAAAGGGTGTAGTCTCAGACCACCTATAGGGTTAAAAAAAGTTTTTTTAAGATAAGTAGAAAAATCTCCATATGCTTTTATTTTTGCAATTAAACTGCAAAATAACTGTTAGGTCAAAGAAATCAGAATAGAGACCAAAAATGAAATAAAAGAGTAATGAAACAATTATGAAAAAGTTACACATCAAAACCTGTAGGGTGAGCTGAAATCATTACTACATGAACAGCATTATCATTGAACATATGTATTAGAAACTAAAAATTCTGGGGTGTGGTTGTGACTCAATGATAGAGCATTTGCCTAGCGTGTGTGAGGCACTGGGTTCATTTCTCAGCACCACATCAAAATAAATAAAGTAAAGGTATTATGTCCATCTCTAACTTAAAAAAAAAGAAAAATTCTGAAAATAAAAGAATTAGTAGTCAATAAAAGAAAACACATGATTAATACAAAAGTTGGTTCTTAGATAGCTAATTAATAGAGCTCTGGCAAGACTATTCATTTTTTAAAAAAGAACATTCAAATAACCATGTCAGGAATGGAAAATGAAACAATAAATTCCTGTAGAAACTAGAAAGATAATAAAAAATTATTAATTTTTGCCAATAAATTTTTAAAGTTATATAAAATGGAAATTTTCTCAGAGAAATACAATATGCCAGATTACCTCAAGAAGAAAAATAATCATAACTAAAATCATTCATAACTATATAGTAATTTAATTGAACCTGTAATTAATCTTTTATTGATTCTCTACCTCAATAAAAGTACTTTGTAGATGTTGCATATATATTGATTAATCACTATTTGTTAACTACTATGTGACTAAGACACATAGTGGTAGACACAACAGGTTGGGGAGAAAGATTTAAACACTGATAGTTCCTAATCTTAAGCAGTTGTAAATCTAGTCATTGAAGCACATATAATAGGTATATGGAAGAATTAAGGTAATGTCTTAGTCATTTGATAAAAATTTTGGGGAGTAGAAAAAGAAAGTTGCTATATAAACACACAATCTATTACCAAGAACCATGTCCTATAATGTTTTACTTCTATCCCATTCTCCCTGTTCATTAGTTTCCTTGAGGTTATTTTTAAGTGTGCTCCATAAAATAACTTGTTTTCATGGAGTAGGACTGTTTAAGAAATAATCTGCTGTATGAAATATGTACTCTGGTTAACCTGTGACCAAAGAAACTCCAAGCCCCCAAATCTCCCCAGATGATTTGTACTTGGCCAGTGATGCTACTGTCTGCATTCACCGGGATTTATTAGTTGATGTATTTATCTCAGTGGATTGCCTCATTAAGTTTGCAGATGTTCTGTCAATGGAAGACCTTTTTAAAAAATGGTACTGTTTTTACTAGAATTTTCCAATGCACAATCCAGCATAGGAGAGTTAACACATTTCAGCATAGAACAAAATAGCATGTATTTAAATCTCCTGAGAGGAAACGCCTTTAACTTGTACTGAGACAGTTGTGATTGAACTTGCTGCCTTTTAGAAATGGAGAGAAAGTATGCAAAATACAACCAAAAATTCACGATGTTGCTTTCCATTCAGTCAGCATGGGATTTGTGTGCCTCAGCTAATCTTATTGAACTAAATGCACATGTATTCTGAATTAGCTGCCCTCGCAGAAAAGAAGTCGCAGAATTCTAATATTGCTGTAATACTTGATAAGACTTGATCTGAAAGATGGTTTTCCATCTAGCAAGGTATACTCAAATAATGTATTTCAAGGAAAAATAAAACAATTCTACAGCCCATTTGACTATAACAACAGACTTTCTTGTGTATTCTGGTGGCTTCAGCATATTTTAAATTTTAGTAGACAGAAAAAAAATTTTATTAGAAAGTATACTTCTGTGCAGGTAAAACTTCTGTGAGAATAAATAAAATAACAAAAACTTCATGTGAGAGACATTTTAAATCAAAAAATAATTAGTGCTCTAATTCCATTTAAACTAACTCAAAAGGACAGCACTAAAGATTAAAGAAGGGTTCCCTTGTAACATATAGGATGTTGAACATTTTTCCACATAAGCAAAAATGCCTTTAAAGAGTTCACATTTATATGCACATTACCAGCTTATAGTAGGTCTTAAAAAGCTCAGGAAGCCATTTCTTAGCAGCAGGTTATACCATACTGAAAGTATGATCATTAAGGATTTCAAGGGTCAACGTTCTGAGTGTGAGAACTGAAAGCAATTGCAAGATAAATTATTTTTTAGCTAATTTTTCTCTAAGTAATGGCAAATGCTATTTATCATGCAGAGAAGCAGTCTTTAAAATTCTTTAAAAATATGATCCATATTTGGGCTGGGGATATAGTTCAGTAGGCAGAATACTCGTCTAGCATATGTGAAATCCTGAGTGGGAAGGGAAAAAAAGCTTCCTTTCTTAGATCTCTCGAATATTTTTGATATTCATATTTTGATAACTTTTTATCTAATACATTTTGTTATAAATACTACAACTGTTGTGATTAATAGCATAGTTCCTACCTTTAGGATAACAAAGCAAGGATAAATCATTCTTCTTTTCTTTTCTTATGAAAATTAAAACTAATTCTCATGTAACTTTTTTTAGTTTAATAAATGAAACAATGTTTTTTGAGTTCAAAAATCATATTAGCTAGCCTCCTGGAATTACATTATATACATACATTTAATGTATGCCCTGATTTTTATATTCTAACCTCTCTACAAGATGTTAATGCATAAGAGGGAGAAGATAGTTGTTTGTTGGATCCAAAGTAGGAATGTCATCTTGGAAAGAGGAAACAGGTAACCAAATCTCTATAACTTTTAAAAGAACAGGTAGGTACAGGTATGTGTTTCTGATCAATTAAGACATATTCAAATATAATGAAATTTTACTGAATATCTTCTGTGAGCCGGGCACTGTACTGGAGACTTTCACACTTATCTCAATTCTCAGAATAATCTAATTTAATAATATGCACTAAAGGATATGGATAATTAATATCTAAATAGTAGTAGACATCCAGGGAGAAAGCAAATAATACTTTAATTTCATTCATTCCCTATTTTTTGTTTTTGTTTTTGTTTTGTTTTTTATGATTTGAATTTTTATTTTGAGATTGCTATCCAGTTTCATTAATACTAAGGTTTACAAAACTATAATACAGTATAACAACAGAAGGTTGACAATGACCTGGTCAAGATACATTTCCATCACCACTAGTGTCTCTCATATTGCTCTTTAATCTCTGCCCCCTTCCCTCCTGCCCACCACCATCTCAATTCATGGCAACCTATCTGTCCTTCATTCCTATAACTTTGTTATTTTTAGAATGTCATAAATAGGATCATACAGTCTGTAACCTTTTTACAGTTATAATTTTATGCAGATTAATCCAGGTTATTCCATGTATTAATCATTTTTATTACTACAATGTAGACAGAATATAGTTTGCTTAACTATTCACTCTTTTATACTTTTTTTTAATTTTTTATTTACTTATTGATTCATTGAACACAAATGGAGTACAGCTATTGTTTCACTGGTTGTACACAAAGTAGAGTCACACCATCTGTGCATTCATACATGTACACAGGGCAATGGTATCTGTCACACATTCTGTTATTATTTTTACCCCCCCACCCTGCCCCCACCCCTCCCTTCCCTCTATGCTATCTATCCTTCCTCCATTCTTGCCACCCTTCCCCCCCGCATTATGCATCATGATTCATTTATCAGTGAAACCATCCGGCCTTTGGATTTTTGGGATTGGCTGATCTCACTTAGCATAACAGTCTCCAACATCATCCATTTACCTACAAATGCCATAATTTTATTCTTCTTTATGGCTGAGTAATATTCCATTGTGTATATATACCACAGTTTCTTTATCCATTCATCTACTGAAGGGCATCTAGGTTGGTTCCACAATCTAGCTATTGTGAATTGAGCAGCTATGAACATTGATGTGGCTGCATCACTGTAGCAATCTGATTTTAAGTCCTTTGGGTATAGGCCAAGGAGTGGGATAGCAGGGTCAAATGGTGGATCCATTCCAAGTTTTCTAAAGAATCTCCACACTGCTTTCCAGAGTGGCTGGACCAACTTGCACTCCCACCAGCAATGTATGAGTGTACCCTTTTCCCCACATCCTCGCCAACACCTGTTGTTGCCTGTGTTCTTAATAATAGACATTCTAATTGGGGTAAGATGAAATCTTAAGGTGGCTTTGATTTGCATTTCTCTTATAACAAGGGATGTTGAACACTTTTTCATAAATCTGTTGATTGCTTGTAGATCTTCCTCTGTAAAGTGTCTATTCATTTCCTTGGCCCATTTATTGATTGGGTTATTAGTGTTCTTGGTGTAAAGATTTTTGAGTACTTGGTAGATTTTGGAGATTAGTGCTGTATCTGAGGTGTGTGTGGCAAAGATTTTCTCCCACTCTGAAGGCTCTCTCTTCACATTGCTGATTGTTTCCTTTGCTGAGAAAAAGCTTTTTAGTTTGACTCTATCCCAATCATTGATTCCTGCTTTTATTTCTTGCGCTTTGGGAGTCATGTTAAGGAAATCTGGTCCTAGGCGAACATGATGAAGATTTGGACCTATTTTTCTCTTCTATTAGGTGCAGAGTCTCTGGTCTGATTTCTAGGTCCTTGATCCACTTTGAGTTGAGTTTTGTACAGGGTGAGAGATAAGGGTTTAGTTTCATTTTGCTGCATATGGATTTCCAGTTTTCCCAGCACCATTTGTCGAAGAGGCTTTCTTTTCTCCATTGCATGTTTTTGCCTCCTTTGTCAAGTATGAGATACCTGTATTTATGTGGGTTTGTCTCTGTGTCCTCTATTCTGTACCATTGATCTACCTGTCTATTTTGGTACCAATACCATGCTGTTTTTGTTACTATTGCTCTGTAGTATAGTTGAAGGTCTGGTATTGTGAAACCTGCTTCGCTCTTCTTGCTAAGGATTGCTTTAGCAATTCTGGGTCTCTTATTCCTCCAAATGAATTTCATGATTGCTTGCTCTATTTCTATGAGGTCCATCATTGGGATTTTAATTGGAATTGCATTGAATTTGTATAGCATTTTTGGAAGTACGGCCATTTTGACAATATTAATTCTGCCTATCCAAGAACATGGGAGATCTTTCCATCTTCTCAGATGCTCTTTAACTTCTTTCTTTAGCGTTCTGTAGTTCTCAGTATAGAGGTCTTTCACATCTTTTGTTAGATTGATTCCCAAGTATTTTATTTTTTTTGAGGTTAATGTGAATGGGGTAGTTTTCCTAATTTCTCTCTCAGAGGATGCATCACTTACAAATAAAAATGCATTAGATTTATGAGCATTAATTTTATATCCTGCTACTTTACTGAATTCATTAATGAGTTCCAGAAGTTTTCTGGTGGAATTCTTAGGATCTTCTAAATAGAGAATCATGTCATCTGCAAATAGGGATAGTTTGATCTCTTCTTTACCTATTCGTATTCCTCTAATTTCTTTGGTCTATCTAATTGCTCTGGCTAGAGTTTCAAGAACAATGTTGAATAATAGTGGCAAAAGAGGGCATCCCTGCCTTGTTCCAGTTCTCAGGGGGAATGCTTTCAATTTTTCTCCATTTGGAATGATGTTAGCTGTGGGCTTAGCATAGATAGCCTTTACAATGTTAAGGAATGTCCCCACTATCCCTATTTTTTCTAGTGTTTTGAGCATGAATGGGTGCTGTATTTTATCAAATGCTTTCTCTGCATCTATTGAAATAATCATGTGGTTCTTGACTTTAAGTCTGTTGATGTGGTGAATTACATTTATTGATTTCCGGATGTTGAACCAACCTTGCATCCCCGGGATGAAACCCACTTGATCATGGTGCACTATCTTTTTAATATGCTTTTGTATGCGATTCGCTAAAATTTTGTTAAGAATTTTTGCATCTATGTTCATTAGAGATATGGGTCTGAAATTTTCTTTCTTTGACGTGTCCTTCTCTGGTTTTGGTATCAGGGTGATAGCTTCATAGAATGAGTTTGGAAGGGTTCCCTCCTCCTCTATTTCGTGAAATACTTTGAGGAGTATTGGAATGAGCTCTTCTTTGAAGGTCTTATAGTACTCGGCTGTGAATCCATCTGGTCCTGGACTTTTCTTGGTTGGTAGGATTTGATGACTTCCTCTATTTCATTGCTTGAAATTGATCTATTTAAGTTGTGTATGTCCTCCAGATTCAGTTTGGGTGGCTCATATGCCTCTAGGAACCTGTTGATGTCTTCCAGGTTTTCTATTTTGTTGGAGTATAAATTTTCAAAGTAGCTTCTTATTATGTTTTGTATTTCAATTGTGTCTGTTGTAATATTTCCATTCCCATCACGAATTTTAGTAATTTGGAGTTTCTCTCTCCTTCTTTTCGTTAGCGTGGCTAAGGGTTTATCAATTTTGTTTATTTTTTCAAAGAACCAACTTTTTGTTTCGTCAATTTTTTGAATTGTTTCTTTTGTTTCAATTTCGTTGATTTCAGCTCTGATTTTGATTATTTCCTGTCTTCTACTACTTTTGGTGATGATCTGTTCCTCTTT
>JAJEJO010001526.1:188804-289335 GCA_020662805.1 Glaucomys volans
TTTGATGACTTCCTCTATTTCATTGCTTGAAATTGATCTATTTAAGTTGTGTATGTCCTCCAGATTCAGTTTGGGTGGCTCATATGCCTCTAGGAACCTGTTGATGTCTTCCAGGTTTTCTATTTTGTTGGAGTATAAATTTTCAAAGTAGCTTCTTATTATGTTTTGTATTTCAATTGTGTCTGTTGTAATATTTCCATTCCCATCACGAATTTTAGTAATTTGGAGTTTCTCTCTCCTTCTTTTCGTTAGCGTGGCTAAGGGTTTATCAATTTTGTTTATTTTTTCAAAGAACCAACTTTTTGTTTCGTCAATTTTTTGAATTGTTTCTTTTGTTTCAATTTCGTTGATTTCAGCTCTGATTTTGATTATTTCCTGTCTTCTACTACTTTTGGTGATGATCTGTTCCTCTTTATCCAGGGCTTTGAGCTGTAATGTGAGGTCATTGATTTGTTGACTTTTCATTCTTTTAGTAAATGCACTCCCTGCAATGAACTTTCCTCTTAGCACTGCTTTCATAGTATCCCAGAGATTTCGATATGTTGTATCTTTGTTCTCGTTGACCTCTAAGAATCTTTTAATTTCTCCCCTAATGACTTCTGTTATCCATGTATCATTCAATAGCATATTATTTAATCTCCAGGTCTTGGAGTAGTTTCTGTTTCTAACTTTATCATTGATATCTAATTTCATTCCATTATGATCTGATAGTATACAAGGTAGTATCTCTATGTTTTTGTATTTGCTAAGAGTAGCTTTGTGGCATAACATATGGTCTGTTTTAGAGAAGGACCCATGAGCTGCTGAGAAGAAAGTGTATTCGCTTTTTGATGGATGGAATATTCTCTATATGTCTGTTAAGTCCAAATTAGTGATTGTGTCATTGAGTCCTATGGTTTCTTTGTTCAATTTTTGCTTGGAGGATCTGTCCAGCGGTGAGAGAGGAGTGTTAAAGTCTCCCAGTATTATTGTGTTTTGGTCTATTTGATTCCTGAATTTGAGAAGGATCTGATTGACATACATGGATGCACCATTGTTTGGTGCATAAGTATTTATGATTGTTATGTCTTGCTGATTTATGCTTCCTTTAAGCAGTATGAAATGTCCTTCTTTTTCCCTCCTGACTAACTTTGGCTTGAAGTCTGCTTTATCTGAAATGAGAATGGAAACCCCAGCTTTTTTACTCAGTCCATGTGCATGGTATGTTTTTTCCCAACCTTTCACCTTTAGTCTGTGGGCATGTTTTTCTATGAGATGAGTCTCTTGAAGGCAGCATATTGTTGGGTCTTTCTTTTTAATCCAGTCTGCAAGTCTATGTCTTTTGATTGATGAGTTTAGGCCGTTTACATTCAGGGTTATTATTGAGATATGACTTGTATTCCCCGTCATTTTAGCTTTTTTGGGGTTTTTAGCTTAACTTTGTTTCTCCTTTGATTGACTCTTTCTTTAGGGTAATTCCTCCCCATGGTGACCAAGATTGTTATTTTTCATTTCTTCCTCTTCGAATATTTTGTCAAGAATGTTCTGTAGGGCAGGCTTTCTCTTTGTGAATTCTTTAAGCTTTTGTTTATCATGGAAGGATTTTATTTCATCATCAAATCTGAAGGTAAGTTTTGCTGGGTATAAGATTCTTGGTTGGCATCCGTTTTCTTTCAGAGCTTGAAATATGTTGTTCCAGGCCCTTCTTGCTTTTAGGGTCTGGGCTGAGAAATCTGCTGATATCCGTATTGGTTTCCCCCTGTAGGTAATCTGATGCTTTTCTCTCGCAGCCTTTAAAATTCTACCTTTGTTTTGTATGTTAGGTATTTTCATTATAATGTGCCTTGGTGTGGATCTGTTGAAATTCTGTGTGTTTGGTGTCCTGTAGGCCTCTTGTAATTGATTTTCCATCTCATTCATCATATTTGGAAAATTTTCTGATATTATTTCATTGAACAGGATGTTCATACCCTTGGTTTGTATCTCTGTGCCTTCCTCAATCCCAACAACTCTTAAATTTGGTCTTTTCATGATGTCCATATTTCTTGGAGGTTCCGTTCATGATTCCTAACCATCTTCTCTGTTTGTTCGACTTTGTTTTCAAGATTAAATATTTTGTCTTCATTGTCTGAGGTTCTGTCTTCCAAGTGATCTATTCTGTTAATTATGCTTTCTATTGAGTTTTTAACTTGGTTGATTGTTTCCTTCATTTCCTTGTTTCCTTCAAGGATTTCTGTTTGTTTTTTTCTCAGAACTTCTATCTCTTTATTGAAATGATTTTTTGCTTCCTGAAATTGCTCTATTAGCTGGTTATTCATAGCCTGAATCTGCACTCTCGTCACCTCATTCTCTTCTCAGATCATTTTAATTATGAACATTCTGAACTCCATTTCTGTCATTCCTTCTACCATGCTGTCTTTGGGATCTCTTGATGTATCATCTAGGTTTGTTTGGGACACTTTCTTCCCGTGTTTTCTCATGCTGCTCATGTATCTTCCCCTCTAGTAGTGCAAATCAGAGGGATTGCAATTTCCCTGTAAAGACTTAGGGCGTCCCTGCAGATTTCCAGTAACTCACCAGATGTTTGAGAGGTGCTTGATCAAGTGGTGACCCAAGATAGCTGCTGTCTCACAACCTCCAGGTTGGGAATGATCAATGCTTCTGGGCAGAGGCAACCAGGAGACACAGCACTATGGCCCTGGAGCCGCAGCGCCATGTCCCCGCGGGAAGGGTTGAGCTTAGGTCCGAGGGCTCAGACAGCTGAAGATGGCGTCTTTCCGCCAGGAAAGCTGTAGAATGGCGCCAATGGGCCCAAATTCCCCGCTGGAGCCGGCAAGCAGCTCCGCTCCTGGCCAAATCTCACCTGGAGCCGCAGCACCGTGTCCCCCTGGGAACGAGTGGGCTTAGGTCCGAGGGCTCAGATAGCTGAAGATCTCATTCATTCCCTATTAACTCTAGGGATTTAATTATCTTGAAAGCATAATTATTTGAATGCCCAATATCTGTATATAGACTTCTCTTTTATTTTTCCTTTCATCTAGCTATGTGATCTCCAAACCCAGGTAGGGCAAAGAACTAAGGTATGCTACTTTTTCAGACAAAAATGTGTAAATATATTTTTCATACAAATTTGTTCTTATACAAAATACATTTTTTAAATCTTTCAGTTTACTGTTCACAGCCAAAAAAAAAAAAAAAATAAAACATTTTCAGTGAATGATTCCAAATAATGTGTATTATTTTTGCTATTTTGGGTAATATCTTTCAAACCTCACTTTTATTGTCCCATAAGTATATAATGAGTTATAATTAGAACTTTGCAGTTAAAAGTTTTAGCCTGAGGCCACTTTTGAAAGGAGTGAACATTATGATAGTGTTAATTATAACTTTCTTAGGAAAATCTTTGGAAACCAAGAACCTTCCTGTATAAGATGTAAATTTTAATTTTTTAATAAAGCATAAAATAATTACTAAAAATAGAACTGAAGGTAATAGTTAATTAATAAATACTAAGTAATTTAGCATTTTACAGATCATTTATCCAAGGGCAACCAAAAAAATCAGAGAGAGGGTTTTATAAGGAGATCTTGAAACAGAAATTCCAAAGCAAATTTTCAAAAGCAGTCAATTAAACAGATGTCTACACATTACAATGTTAAGGCAGTAATATTCCAAAAAGCTGGTGGACATACATTAATGTCTAAGACCTGCACATTAGAATTACAGGTTGTATTCCTTGGTTATCAATACTGATTTTTCTAGACACTAGAGTGTCAAAAAACTGCAAAACCTTGTTCTGATATACAGTTAAACTTCATTTTACATTAGAATCCACTGCAATGGTATGCTCCTTGTCTAAAGATTTGTTTCCATTCATAGAAATTATATGAGAAGTATAGATTATTGGACACTCTATCTCTTCATCTCCTCAAGTAAAGTTAGCTTAGAGTCTTACTACTCAAAAATCTAGTCCAGGAATGAAAAGCATCATTATCACCTGGGAGCTTGTTTAAAATACAGAAACTCAGTCCTCACTTCAGACTTACCTAATCAGAATCAATATTTTAAGTGTCTCCTTAGATAGCTTTATGCTCAACAACACAAAGGTAGATACCCTCATAAGCTCCATAGTGTCTACCATATTCGAAACTTGGGGCACATACCAATCCCTGGGGCACTTACTATATGGGACCCACATCTTGGCTCATGATCAGCAGATCTACCAAAGATTAGATCACCATCTTTGTGGTCACTGTCAAAGAACAAATACAAAGGTGGTCAGAATTTCCCAAATACATTCCATCTTTATTCTTTAATGGACATTGCTCCAAGACAATTTGTTAATGTATTTTGGTTTGGGAAGTATGCTTTTGCAATCATTTCTCAAAATTGACTTTGGCTCTTTTAATTATAATGTAAAAGATTTAATTTGAAAGTAAAATTTAAGAATATAAAAGGTTCTGCATTCTCTAAAAATACAACTTCTAAATTCTGTGCATTGCACTTAAGAATTCAAAAGAGTTCCTATATTTTGGTGGTATCTGCACACTATATGCTGTGCTATTCCTGTTCATCTCTGATTATGATTATCTTTTTACATATAGAATCTTGTCATATTCATAAAGGTAGCATTGAAATGTTCACAGAATTTATTAAGAAAGTCAAAATATAAAGCTCAAATTAACATGAAAAGTGTTATCTTTGCAAATCCATGAAAAATGAGCAGGGAAATTGGCTCTTGCATAGTGTAGTCATACCATTTAAAACTGTTTACTTGCCCTTTTTTGTCAGAGGAAGAAAAAATCAAAGAAAATGTATTCAGATTCTCACCACTGAGCAGAGATTTTCATCAGGTCTAAATGCATGCATTGTTTATATTTTCATGATTTTTTCCCCCCAGTGCTGGGGATTGAACCCAGGACCTTGTGCTTGCAAAGCAGGCACTCTACCAACTGAGCTATATGCCCAGCCCCTATTTTCATGATTTTGTGTTGCCTTTATAATTATCATTTTAATGACTTCAACAAGTTCTTCCTAATGTAATATACTCTACTAACTCATTTGCCTATTATTTTGTTGTTAGACTTTAATTTGTTTTAATTTCTTACTATTAACCTAAGACTGCTATGAGTGTCTTTAGCCTAAACATTCTTTCTTTTTTTCCAGTTATTTACTCTCCCAGAGGATATATTCCCAGCTGTAGGATTGATACAGGCATTTTATACATTCTTATTTGGGAGCTGTTTTTCCAAGCCCTTTTTGAAATTTCCATGGCCAAATTTCCATTTTTAAACAAATATATGGGACCTTGAGTTTAGTTGCTCTGCATGTAAAAGCTGCCATCTTGGGAAATCATTGGTAGTTAAATACAGGATCCATAGACAGCTTCATGACAGTGAACTGCAAACCTTGAATATTCCCCTGCCTAGACAGACATTTGTACATAAAATGTACATAGATAACATAGGTAAGCAATCTACTATTATCTGACAAATCAATTTAGATTACTGAAGTGTTCTACATAAATTTGTCAAATACATCTCATAAAAATGTCCAAATGAGACCAGGTACAGTGATGCACACCTTTAGTTACAGCTACTTGGGAGGTTTGGGCAGGAAGATCATTGAACCCAATAGTTAGAGATAAACCTAGGCGACATATTGAGTTCCCATCTCAAGGGAAAAAAATAAAAAAGCACAAATGGCCAGTTGCCAAGTATATACATAGCATTTTTTATGTGTCCCATGTAAAGGAAAACCTAAAACTTCATATGTGTTGCAAATTTTTTTTTCTGCCCCCAAGGAAACTAAATCTAATCTAGGAAATGCAAAAATGCAGATATTATAAGTAAAATTATGAACAGACATGGAAGCCCAATTTAAACATGTCATAATCAAAACATTTTACCTTACTACCTGTATTAGTTAATAGATCTCTAAATGGACAGCTTGACAGCAATAGATGAATGAGGTCATTTCAGTTATAGATTTCATGAAACCCTTCAGAATTTCCATTTTTAGTGGCCTCTTTCAGTCCAAAGGTGTTACATAAGCCCCTTTCTGGCACGGAGGAGCACACCATCAATTTTTTTGACGGTTTTGAAAGTTTACTGTTCTAATTGATGTTTCCCATCTTAGTCATGGTAGAAGGTTCCCATATGTTAACATAATTCCAGGTTCACTCTTCCCAAGTGTGCTGGCATCTGAGTAGCTCTCATTGAAGGAATCTTCTTGAGTGACCAGATCTGTTTTTAAAATTTTGGAGGTGATTCCAACTGTAGATTTCTCTTATGCCCATATATACTGTTCATGCACAGTGTCCTTGGCAACTGCTCAATTTTTAAAAGGTTTTTAAAATTCCAAATGACATGATGAATTATTAGAATAATGCCAACTGAATATTTATTGGGTGCTTACTCTGTGCTAGGTGCTTGCTCTGAGAACTGTATGTTTATTAACTTATTTAATCCTTACAACAATTGTAAATGGAAGGAACTATATTACTTCTGTTGTTTTACTGAAGAGGAAATAGAGATACAAAGAGGTCGAACAATTTGCTCCAAATAGGAGTAGTATGGAAACTATTAAATGATAAAATCAGAAGTTTTTAAAATCAGAGGTCAGGCATTCTGCTTTGAAAGTCTAACAACCATTAGAGGCACTGCCGACCCCTTAATTACTTGAGAGTCTTCTATGACGTTCTCCTTTCATTTTTTCAGTTCTCTCTCGAGAAAAGATATTACTGGACACATAATCCTAGAGATTGTAAGCAGTTGATAATATCTTCATGTCCTGCTTCTAAATAGGTAGGTCTCATAATCTTTCAATTAGATTTTTTCCCAAGTGAGTAGAATAATATTTTGCTTTGTCTTAGACATTAATTTTAAGAATGTCTCCTTATTAAAATGAGGAGATGTATACAACCAAAATCATATATAAATTAATTTTGAGTTCTCTGTCTGAAATAGTAAGAGATAGTTGCTTTAATTTTATATTACAAAATTTGAGTTAAAGTCACTTTTCCCAAAATTACCTAGCTAAAACTTGACAATGCTAAAATTCAATAATAATTACCAATGGTTTACACAGTGTCACTCAATTGCATGTCTACAACAAAGCAAACCATTTTTATGTACTCTTCTTACTAACATGAGTGACTGCTACTTCTTAACCATAACTACTCTAGGCTTATTTTAATCCTTTTGCTTCCTAAATTCAAAAAGAAAAATAAAGACTAGTTGTTGAATTTTCCTAGCTTTTTAAGAATATGGAGTCCACAACTGGACCTCATGGTTTTGAGTCCTCCCTATAAGCATGCATTTCAAACCCAAAGCAATGGAAACAGTCAAGAATGTGAACAGAGAGACTATAGAGTAGGAGAAAATCTTTACCACCTGCACCTCAGATAGAGCATTAATCTCCAGGATATTTAAAGAATTCAAAAAACTGAACACCAAAAAAGCAAATAACCCAGTCAATAAATGGGCTAACATTGACCTGAAGTGAATTGAAGTAGCACTTCACAGAAGAAGAAATACAAATGGTAAAATATTATATGAAAAAATGTTCAACATCTCTAGCAATTAGAGAAATGCAAATTAAAACTACACTTGAGATTCCATCTCACTCCAGTCAGAATGGCAAGTACAAAAAATACAAGTAACAATAAATGTTGGTGAGGATGTGGGAGAAAAGGTACACTCATGCCTTGCTAGTGGGACTGCAAATTGGTGCAACCACTCTGGAAAGCAGTATGGAGATTCCTTAGAAAACTTGGAATGGAACCACCATTTGATCTAGTCAATACCCAAAGGACTTAAAATCAGCAAACTACAGTGACTCAGCCACATCAGTGTTTATAGTAGCTTACTTCACAATAGCCAAACTGTGGAACCAGCCTAAGTGCCCTTCAACAGATGATGGATAAAGAAAGTGTGGTATACATACACAATGGACTATTACTGAGCCATAAAGAAAGAAATTATGGCATTTGCCAGTAAATGGATGGAACTAGAGACTATCATGCTAAGTGAAATAAGCCAGTCCCAAAAAATCAAAAGCTAAATGTTCTCTCTAATATGTGGATACTAACCCATAATAAAGGAGGGTAGGGAAGGGAAGAATAGGTCATTGGATTAGAGATAGGAGAATGAAAGGAAGGAAGGGGGAGGGGGAGGGGAATAGGAAGAACAGTAGAATTAATTGAACATAACTTTCCTATCCTTGTATTTAATTACACAACCATAGTAACTCTGCTTTACGTACAACCAGAAGAATAGGATCCTAATTACAATGAGTTATACTCCATGTATGTATAATATGCCAAAATATACCTTACTGTCATGTATATCTTAAAAGAACAAATAAAAATTTTTAAAATCCTGTAAGAATCTCCTGCAGACTCCCTTTTACTGGAACAACCCATGGTTACTTTGGAGTACATTCTTTATGGCTGCCATATTTAGCAAATAAATCTAACATAGCCTAGTACTATGTTCCTAATACTCTTAGGTTGATGGAGTTTATTCATTTCTATATTAATTAGATGAAAGGTGACACTAGGGCACACTGAAGAACAATATTCGGGGAAAAAAACTGCCAATTCCATTTTGGATGTGTTGAATTTAGGATGCTATTGAGACAGGCAAGTAATTAAAGGAACACTGGCCTATATGGTTCTGTGGCAGATAGGGAATGCTTGTTCACAAATTTAAGTTATTATCATGTAAACATTAAAACTAAGGTGTGGAAAAGATCACTCAGTATAAAAAAGTATAGGAGAGATAATAAGGAAGCTGGTCCAGAATCTAGAATGACTCCAATCTGAAGATTCTGTAGAGAAGGATAAACAACAGGCTGGAAAAGCACATCCAAAGAGAAAGACCAAGAGCATAAAACCATGTAAACCAAGGAAGACACCATTTCAGGACCTACAAAGTGACCAGAGATTGAAAGCATTTAAGAGAAGAACAAGAAGACAATTAAAAAATTCCCTTTGAACTTTGTCATTGAAATTTTGTGTGAACAGTTTTTTCAAAATTGTGATGGAAACGGAAGCCAGATTAAATGGGTGAGCTAAAGAGTAATTAGTGCTATAAAGTGGTGGTTAAAAATGTGGAATTCTAAGTCGGTGTGGTGGCGCACATCTGTAACCCAGTGACTTGAGAGGCTAAGGCAAGAGGATCCCGAGTTCAAAGCCAGCCTCAGCAAGGGCACGGTGCTAAGCAACTTAGTGAGACCTTATCTCTAAATAAAATACAAAATAGGGCTGGATACTCTCCCTGATCCCTATTTCAAGAAGGCAAATTTCCCTTTTTCTTTCTGTCAACACTTCCCTGTTATCCATCAATATTTATGGTCCTGCTCCCACATTTAAATCACTTTCTTTTTATTATGCCCCAACAATCCTCCAAAGAGATGCCTATGACAGCATCAATAGCACTTTACTGCACTTAATTTTTAAACCTTTGTATTCAACCTGGAGAGGCATAAAATATGTCTTTTTAACTGTTTATTCTATGCCTCTCAGTGAAGGCATTCAGAACATGCTTTGGAGCAAAGGAAGGAAATGATTTGCTGACCCTCCATGGAGAAGGGAAACTAGCTTATCCTCTGAGAGAAAAGAATAATGTCAGGCAAGTGAAATCAGGAGATTTTATAGTTATAGTTTTAAAACATTCCCCTTCCCCATCCCCAGAATGCCCTCCCATTGAGGGAAAGAAAGAGTACCATCCTCTTCTTTGGAAGGATGTATTATACCTCAGTGAAAGGAAGCAAAAACCTTTGAAGGTAAACCACTTATGTCCCTTAAGGATAGCTAAGTGAAGGATACTATTCCTGAACTACAGTGGAATTCCCAGATAGGAAGAGTCTAGCCTACATATGTATCCTTGAAAGAATACTAGGCAATAGGCATCTGGAATTTGCTCCATTTAGATACTGGAAAGCAAAATGAAAATGGAACCTTTGAGAAAGGTATGGTTCAAATAACTCTGCAAGAAGGAGGCAGAAAAGGCTGTCACAGCTGATAACAGTGCTAAAGAGTCCGTTAGCATCTAATTAGCTGAGGAGACCCTGCTGCTGCCAGGCTTGAGAAAAACCTTTAAAGACAGTTTAAATTGGAATGTCTCTTAAGATATAATAAATAGCTTATTTAATCAAGGGTAAGGGAGGACCTCTACTGGTCTAGCTAGGTTTGGTCACATGAACTGAGATACTGGGATCTGTGAGTCAGACTGGTTACACCTACGACTTGTACCACTGTAGTTAAGTGACTGGCTAAAGCCAAGGAGGCACAGTGAGAGTATGAGTTGAGGAATGGCATAGAACACAGGGCGGCCCTGCCAGGAGGGCTTCTTCACCCAAGGATTCCGCACCTCCTCATAGTTTCTGGAGGAAATGGGCCGAGAAAGAACTTTTTTTGCTAGAATAAAATGGTAAACATAAACTGAATATTCTAGTCAAGAGTGGGAACCTGCTTTGGCCTCTGAATTTTGAGGAGGATTTCTTCCTTGGTATATCATGGAAAAGTTGGGGACAGCAAGGAATAATTCCTCCCTTGGCCATTTTGTGATCCTAGGATTTTATGCAGAGTTATTTATTTGATGCGTACACTTGTTTCTTCTGTAGTGATCTCTCTCTTCCATCATTCCTTAATGACTTCTTACTGTTCCAGTTAATGCAGGTTAACTACTGTGCAAAGAATTTCCCGATATTCTGCCCACACCTCTCCCACCACACAAGGACATTTTTTATGTCACTCCCTGCTATAGTTATGATGTTGAATGTCCCCCCAAAGGCCTATACGTGTTAAATGCTTGATCCTCAGGGTGCTGCTGTGGGGAGTGATAGAACCTTAGTGAGACTTAGAGGTCTTTAGGTGATTGGGCTTGGGCCTCTGAAAGGCATAGTGGTACCCTGAACCCCCCTCACTCTTTAAGCTTACTGGCTATGAGGTGGTGCTTTTGTTCCAACATGTGCACCCACCATGATGTGCTGCCTCATGACAGGCCCAAAGCAACAGAGTCAACCAGTCATGGACTGGAACCTACAAAACAATGAGCCAAAACAAACCTTTCTCTTTGTAAGTTTGTTTTCCCGGGTGTATTAATTGTGTTATACTGATGGAAAGGTAACACACTCCCATATGTGCTCACATGTCCAATTAACCAAGGCAGAAGCTGGTAATATTGCAATATTTTAAATTGAACTATTAAAGGTATTTTAATATACTGCCAAGTATAGTAGGTCTGAGAAATGGGAATATAGAAGGCATAGATAAACTGTTTCTGTGCCATAGGTCCTTTTGACACTATTGAAATATTTTTTGATCTCTTCTCAAATTTTTTAAGTAAAGAATAAACTATATAATATGAAAAGTTGAATGCTTTTAGAAGAAAAAGTAGGATAAAATCATTGTAGCCTTTGGTTAAGAAAAGTTTTCTGGGCCAGGTTATAACTCAGTGGTAGAGTACTTACCTAGCATGCATGAGGCCCTAAGTTCAATTCCTAGCACTAATCAATCAATAGATAAAATTTAAAAGAAAAGGTTTCTTAGGAAAATAAAAGCACAAGTCATGAGGGAAAATGTGATGATTGGACCTCATTGAGATATAAATTGACTTCTCTTCAAAAGACTGATAAGAAAAGGAAAAAAACAGGCCACAGGCTTATTTTTTAAAAATTTGCAAAACAGATGCCTGATATAGAACTTGCATACAGAATACATAAATAATAAGACAGAAAACTCAGTAAATAGAGTGACAAAAGGGTCCGGCTGAACATTTCATCAAAGAAGACAGGAAGTGGCCAAAAAACACATGAAATCATCAAGTAAATATGAGTTGAAAGTACAGAGACATCTTACCACATACCCCCAATAGAATAGCTAAAATTAAAGAACAGATAATACTAACAGTTGGAAACAATGAAGAATAAACCACAGCACTAATATGTTGCTGATGGGAATACAAAAGAGTGATTTTACAAAACAATCTGACAGACTTTTATAAAATTACACATACTTACCATATTACCCAAAAATTCCACTCAAAGGTGCTTACCCATAAATGAAGAAATAAAAACATATGTCCCCACAATAAATGTTAATAGTTGCTATATTCATGGTAGCCAAGAGTCCATCAACAGAAGCATAGAAAATTTTGTGGTGTATTTGAATGGTGGAATACTTCTGAGCAACAGAAAGGACAAACCACCAATACAGGCAAGGACCTTGATGAATTTCAAAGCATTAAACTATGTGACTAAGTAAAATAAGCCAGACAACAGAACTACATGTTGTAGCTTCCATTTATATGACATTCTAGGAAAGTCAAAACTGCAGAAACAAAAACCAGATCACTGGTTGCCTGTGGGCTGTGGATTAAGAAAAGCACTGTCTTTAAAGAGGCATGAGGGAACTTCATGGATGGAGACATGAAAAGTATCCTATATCTAAATTTTGGAGGTAGATACCCAACTCATGTGTTTGTTAAAACTCATTGAACCATACACTTAAGAAGGTTGAATATTATTCCTAAATCGCAATAAAGCCTAACTTTTTTAAAAAAACCAAAGTTTAATCAGAAAGAAATTATGAGTTATATTTTGTTATTAGAGGTAAATTGTCCTACTCGGGAATTCATCCTAGGGATACACTTCCCCCACCCCAAATGGAAAGGCATCAGTGCATGCTCTAAATACAGAAAAGAACAGATGCATTGGCTCAGTGTCTTACTAGGTTTGTGTGCTATTTGGAAATCAGATTGCTTTGATGAATTACTTGCTAGCCAGGAAAAGCATTAAGGGATTATTTGTTCACCATGATTTCACATTTTTCTCTAACGATAAAGTCACTTGAAATAAAAGAGTGCAACCAAAGTAATTTTACTCAGGGAGATATTTTTTCATACCTAGATATGTCAGAAACACTAAAAGCATGAAAAGAAAGTATACTCTGATTTTCTAGTTTTGTTATTTTAAGTATTATAAATAACAGCACCAAACAATTTTAATCCTACATGGTACATATTTCAGAATTCCTTTTACATACTTGTCATCTTAAAGACTTCCAGTCACCTGTGGATGTGGGTTTTGTACTTCACTCTGCATTTTGGAGCTTTACTTCTCAGTCATGTTTAATACCTACTTTAATGCTATTTGAGGACATTACCAGTTTATATTGTGGTTTTTACTTGTTTATGTTCTCTGTTTTTGTGCTGTATTATAGTACATTTAGCTTTAATAGAAATACATAATATGTATTTTATGAATTTCTTTCCAAATAAAGGGTATTTTCTTCAATAATGCACAGAAGTACTTTAAAATCTTCATAAAGGCAATTTATTTGTTAATAGAACACTAACATTATCTGCCTTATCCAAAAAATTATTTTTCTCATCCACAGTTCATAGAATGAATAATCACTGTTTAATTTAAATGAGTTCGTGTATAACTACAAAATTAAATTAATTCATTTTTATTTTGAGGCATTTTCAAAGTATTGTCATAACATTAGTTGCTTTAGTGAACTTGTGGTAGATAATGTAAATTTATTTTTATTAGAATTTTTTTTACCAAAAAGACCTAACTACAAATTTAAGCACATATTTTTCAATTTTCCCTTTAATACAGTTAAACTCCAAGTAATTACTTTATTTACTATATTTGTGCAAAGTGTTCATTTATATGTTTAGATCTGCTGATGTCCACCACAGTAGCTACTTGCCAGATGCAATTATTTAAGTTAATTAAAATGAAATGAAATAAAAAGTTCAGTACCTCAGCCATACCAAATGTCATGTGCTCAATACATGAATATGTGGTTCATATCTGCCCATTGCATCGCACAGAGATAGAGCATTCCTGTCATCCTAACAGCTCTGTGGGACAGTGATGGTCTAGTTCAGGGTCAGAAAATCCCTTAAAGGACTGGGTACTAAATATCTTAGAATTTATGAACCAACAAGCAAAATCAAAGCTATTATTTATGTACATATCATAAATATGTCATTAAAAGTCATTAAAAGTAAAAAAAAGTCATTATAAGTAGGCAGTGGCTAGGTTTGATCCATAGTTTGCCCACCCCTGGTGTAGATCTTTTTATCTTTCATTCATTAAGTATCTCTTTACTGAGTATGCCTGTATTTCAAGTACTGAGCTAAATATTAACTCTAGAGCAGTTGACAGGAAAATATGATCCCAGCCTTCCTAGAGTTCAGAAAAGAACAAAAAAGATATTAAATCAAAAATTACACTATTAACCAGTTATTATAATTGGACAACTATAATGAAGATGTACAGGATGGTATCAAAGGAAGTAACAAAGGTACCTAAACAAATCAAAATAGTCACTCCATTCTAAAAATCATCTACAACTAGTATTTTTTAATGTGTCAATTACTATTTGTTATAGACTTTCCTGCTGACCTATTGGAAAAAGCACTATAAAAATTAATAAATCTACATAATATTGCTAAACAGATTTATACTCATCTATATAACATTCTTACATACCATATCTCATATTTGTAAAATGTAGAACATCTAATAATAGAAATTCTTTGCAAAATAACATATTGATCTTTAAATTTTTCTTTTTTCCATTATCTACAATTTTTTGTAAGAATCAAAGTAAATAAACTGCTTTCTTGTGACCAGAAAAATTTGCCACAGATTATTCCTAAGTTGGCCCTAATTTCCTATAAATTACTGATATCAAAATTCAAGTGGAGGCCCTCATTAACAAAATATTATGATGCAAGTAAAAGGATCTCAGATATGTTAATGCTAAATCACAATAAGGGTGGTGGGGAAGATTAGAAGTACTTTGGATTAATTACAAAGGGGAATGAAGAGAAGGGGGTGGGGTGGGGAAACGAGATTATATGACCAATGTAATTTCACATCATATACAACCAGAAGAATGGGAAGCTATACTCCTTATATGTATAATATGTTGAAATTCATTCTACTGTATTAACAAATAAAAGTCAACTTTGACAGATTTTTTATGAACAGATTATTTCACTTATTAGAACTCAGTATGCATAATCAGCAAAAAAACAAAACAAAATAAAAATATATGGCCACACTGATCATTATATGTTGGCCATTGTCAAGATTATATTTGATTTTATGAGGCCTTTATTGCACTTTACAGCTCATTTAATTGTTGCTGTTTATTGTTGTTTTCAAAAAACTTTATATGAATCTGAGTACTTGATCACTGAGTATATGAAAGAGAGTTGAGAGAAAAACAGAAGTCATTCTCCACTGAACATGCCCTGAATGACACAAATTACAATGGTTTAGAGATTATCTTATGTGTCATTTATCCACTTTCTGGCAATAAATGAACTGCAAATTGTTAAATACAGCTGATTATACAGAGAAATTAGTATAAAATAAAGAGAATGAAATACTTCCCAAGGTCATGACATTAAGTTTTAATTCTTTAGTTTCACTAAAATTAACAGGCCCACTTGCCCACTAGCAAATCCTTCTGCTGACTCAGGGTTTATATTGCTTTTTTATGGTGACAAATTAAGTGTACCAAGAAATTAGAATCTGACATTCCTTCATGGTTTCTTAGAACAATACAAGTTGGAATGCTGCCAAGAATACTAGAGTTTAGAACCAAATAAAAAACAGTAAGGACTGAATCCATCAAGAAAACAGATTCCCTTTCTGAATCAGTAACCACAATACTGCTTTTCTTTCTATCATTTTTACACAATCTGTAGCCTAGAGCTGGTACTGCTAGTCTTCAATGCAGCCTATTATGTATAAATTAAAAGATGATGGCATCGGACTTCAAGCAAATGTCCTCAGTTTATCTTTATTGAGAGAAAAAGTTATATTCATTTAATTCATAGAACTGAAGGCCTTCGATAGTAATAAGGTTTTGATGTCACCTGAGTGGGTACAGTCAGAAAGGATATAGACAAATGCAGTGTAATTCCTTGTGGAACCTGGAACTTTTCCTGAGCACCTGATAATCACTCTGCAGAGTGACCTTTACTGGGTCTGTATGTTAGTCCCCAGACAGGGGCTTATTCAATACCATCACCACTGACTCAGAGGTACTCTTCTGACAGTTTCCTTTTGTGAGAACTTTGACATAGGAATGGGCACTGCTGCAGAGGTGGAAAAGGGACACATCTGCTGCTGGGGTCATAGAAGGTGATAGTAATGGAAGAATTATCCTCTCTTTGGGCCTACTCTACCCCTTGGTTTTGTATGAAACCTGTCTCAGTGGATTAGTAATCCTGATTCTTGAGGTTTTACTATATCAAAATGGATTTGGGAGCAAGTTTCCACTTGCATTTCAAATATTCCATGATTATCTGTGTCACTGAGACCCCACAAGTTTCCTATTGATTCCTCCAGTCCCATGAGAAAGCAAAGAGTTGCTGGGATATCTTTTCATAGCAGTCTTGGGTTGAGATCAATCCTCAGTCCCTAGGGAAAGCAATAAGCAAAAATTGCCATTTTATTTCAGAGTAGTTTTCCTTTCCTTGAAATTTTTTTCCATGATATTCCCTTACTATCTGAAACCCAGTCTCAAAATGAAAAGGGCTGGAGATGATGTATGTAACTCAGTGATAGAGCATTCCTGGGATCAATCTCCAGTAACACACACACACACAACCTTTATTTTTTAATTTATTTTTATGATTTTTAAAAAATTGTTACTTTGAACTATTTTAATACATTTTTATTAATGTAATCTTTGGGAACTGACTTCTCACCCTTATTTCTGTTCTTTTAAATTTTGAGCATTGGGATTATTGAGGAAAAGATCTAAGTATGTTGACTGTGTTCATATATCCCCACCTAACCATTGGACACACCTAACCACCTGCACATATATGCACAAATAGCACTTCATGGCATGCGAATTTTTTCAGCCTACTCTGAAGGGCACAAATTATTTTTATTTTTAAAAATAAACTTTTAATTTGGGGATAATTTCAGACTTACCGGAATGTAGAAAAGTTGATTTCCCATATACTGCTTTACCTCAGTTTCTTCAATGTTACATCTTACATTCCCAGGGTGCCTTTGTCAAAACTAAGAAAACAACTTTATTACATGACCCTTATCTTAACTGCAGACTGGATTTAAATAGTTTTCCACTAATGTTTTGGCTTTTGTGGTTTGGTTTGGTTTGGTTTGGTTTTTTCTATAGCAAGATCTAATCCAGGACACTGTGTTGTATTTAGTGTTTTGCAATGTTTTTTAAATTGATGTTTTGTAAGGTTCCATATTTCTTAATTCAGTGTTCTGTTTTTACTTCTACATGAGCATTTAATGCAAGAGTTCATTTGAGAATTGCTTTTGAGTGCCAAAGTGCCATGTTTTTCACACTCTAAACTCCGAGGCAGACCGGTAAAGACAACTTGTTCTTTATTTATGACACTATATATTAAAGTCACTGAAAATATTCAAAATAATGCTTACTTTGTGCAGAGTCCATGAACTCCAACCAGAACACATAAATGTCAATTTTGAGCAATAAATTTTGATTGATTTTGAAATTCCACTTAAGGAACTATTTTTCTGAATAGATACTCATGGAAAATATCTTAAAATATTGTTTTATAAAAAATTGTTTCCTATGGGATCTGAAATTTCTTTAGGTAGACTTTTAGTAAAATGTATGAACAATTTAAATACTTTTTCAGATTGTCAGAATGACAAATGTTTTTTAATTATTTCATTATGTTGATTTATCACTCAAGATGACAGTACTCTAAACATTTTTCACACTCCAAATAAACAACTGGCATTTTTCTGTTTTGTTCTTTTCCTTGCTGTGTACTCTTCTCTGAAACACTTTCAAATTTTAAAAAGAGGTATTTTATTTTGGGGCCATTAGTGAATGTGTATGAGTCATTACATGAAATATGCATTATATGATTGAAGATTAAATAAGGGAGATTATGGTTCCATTAAAAATGCCAAGATGTTCCTGGAAAAGCTATGAAGATACGCTCTTTAGTTAAGGAAAAGCACTTACCAGTGCTGTCTCTTCTGGTAAAGATTATCTTCTCTACCATAAAGCAGACATTTCTTATAACAAACGTGAGGGGGCATCTTCCAGGTAGGACTCCAACTTCTGAAAGGAACTTCATAACTCTCATCAAGCAAAGATGACTGCAAAGCTTAGCACCAGTTAAAGGGGGTCACCATGATCCTGATTAAAGGTCTGGAACTAGAGGGCCACATGCTAAGGCTCGGAATTAAGACAATGTAGTCTAAAGAGGAAACTGCTAAAGCACTGGTCACATGGTCTATAGTCTTGTATTATTTGACCCAGAGTGTGAGTGGGTTATGTTTTGTTTTTAATATTTACATAGTTAGCTAATTACACTACCAAAATCTAAATTGCCCTCATTTTTACCTGTCAGTAACAAAGTAGAGATGAGTAACAGGCCCTTTTTCCTTTGGGCATGCTCTTCCCAAAGCTATACAGCCCCACCACACCCAGTGGTACCTGGTAGCTACCAGGTACCATCACTACTTATACAGTTTATACAGCTATTTTTTATGATAAAGAAACTTTTGTCCAAGGTGCTGACAAATTAGGGCAAGGACCTGTGGCTTGGGTGGGCATGTTCTTCACTCACTGATGTTTCTATCAGGACCTGAATATTCCTGATCTTGTGACCATGTATATAATATGGTGACATAATATTCATCAAGAAGAGAATTCTTTTCCTCAGGTTCTCAGTTAGAACTAAGATATAAGTTTAAGCAGTGGGGTTGTTTTTCCCCCTTAAGTTTCTTTTACCTTATTGCTCATGGCAATATTTCCCCCTTCAGTTTCTTTTACCATTATTGCTCATGGCAATATTTATAAGAAGAGAATCTGCAGCTAACCTGACTTGGTTCAGATTCCCACTGGGCTACTTAAAATTATGTGACCTTGGAAAGTTGCTTAACTTCTCTATGTCTGTTTCCTTAACCATCAAAAGAAGATAAAGATAGTTGTTATATCATAGATTAGTAATCAGGATTATGTGAGTAAATTTGCAGGAAGCACTGAAAACAGTGGCTGATATGTAAAATGTGCCCTGTGTTAGCTATTGCAATCATCATTTATTTTCTGATTGTGCTAGCAAATCACCAATTATATATTGCTGGTGTTGCCTTTTAATTTTCAAGTGACTGGTAAAGAAACTTGTCTCAATGGTATCTGACTTCACCCACAATTTATATCTCCATGGGCCTGCACCAGCTCTATGGTCTGGCAGTGTGTTTGCATATATTGAAGGAGGTAAATAACTACTGGGAATAAAATATATTCAAATACATTCAGAAATTTAGCACCAGGACCTTTGAGAGCCCCAGCCCAGGAGTTGGCAAACTTTATCTGTTAAGAACCAGATTGTAAAAATTTTGGCTTTGTAGCCACATAATCCCCGTGTCAACTACCTTAACTCTGCTGTTGCAGCACAAAAGCAGCCACAGATGATATGGAATGAACCTGCGTGACTCAGTGCCAGTTAACACTTCTGTGGACACAGACACCGAATGGCATATAACATCATGAAATGTTATTCTTCTTTTGATTTTTTTTCAATCATTTTAAAACGTAAAGACTCCTTAAGTGATTTTTTTTACCATCTTCACAGCTTAGCTCTGGGCCCTAAAAAAATGGGTGAAGGATTGCACCCTGGAATTCCATCTGGGAGTTGTTTGCTGAAAAGTGAAGCTACCCGGGCCCCACTCCAAACCCATGGAACAGAAATCTCTTGGGTGCTGGGACCATGAAAGCAGTACTGGGAAAATGCACGTGACCCCCACCAGTGCACCTCTAGGGACCATACTCAGAGAAACTACACTAGGCCTTCGCATGAGTAAAGAGATTTTGTGTTCCTCTTCACAGATCTAGAGATGATTTATGAAGCTTAAGTATAATAAGTACCACATTGTAAAAGTGTGATCACTTTTTCCCTAAATTACTTACACTCGCTTTTTACATTCTTCTATTGTTGTTATCAAAATTTCCTGTCAGCAAAAGTCATTTCTCTCGTTTGAAGAATGTGGTAACACCTAAAAATTACCCTCAAATAACTGCATATTAAAGAAATCTCATTTCATCTTTTTGTCAGTGTAAGAACATGTGCATGTTTATTGACACATTCTTTGTGGGACCAGAAAATAAAATAGAATATGAAAACAACCTAACTGTCCTGTTGAATATATTCTGATACATGCTTACTTAAAATACAATGCCTCTCTTGAAATATGATACCTCTATGTAAGACTGTGTTCATGTTGTAGGTACCACCGTAGAAAAGGGATGCCTATCATACCGGGAACAGCAACAATAACCAAAGAAAAATGGAGAATAAAGTGCATGCACAACATGTAAAAACAGAAACACATTGACAATATTGGTTGCCTCAGAAAAGACTGAAAATAGAAGAAAAAGATTTTTTAATTTTTTCTTTAAATCTATCTTTATTGTTTGATTCTTACAGGAATAACTTTAAAATAGAAACACATTTTAATACAAATTTGAAAAAATCCTCAAGTAGCCTTCCTTGTCTATTTGGGACAAGAATCCATTTTCCTGATAGGAAAGAGAAGTCTGCTTCTGAGACTCACAAACCCAGGCAAAGTGGAAAGATTTAATTTATAATGTGAATCAAGCTGCAAAACCACATAATCATGATCTTTCTTTCTTAAGTCAGCAGTTCATGAGAATCTTTGAAGTGGAATTACATTTGTGTAAATCTCATCTAAAGTCAGGTAGAAGCCTGACTTTGAGTAAGCCCCAGCTTTGACTAAAATAGCCAGAAGGAGACAATTCATTATATTTTTCTGGTTTTTATTTTCAGCGCAGAGAGTATAATTTTAATAGTTTGTTCCATTACTGAACATTTCTTGGAAAAGTAATCCATTTAAATAATTGTGATCATACACTCTTGTTAAACCTCCACTTTGCCTTAGTATTTTTTTTTCAGCAACAGATTTTTATAGGAATTGTGGAGGGCATCATTACCAATGCTTCTCTAAGTTACTCTGCCTCACTCACTTGATATACCTGTCATTTCCATGCAATTACATTTGAGCATTAGAAAACACGCTCTCTTAAGTAAAGAAAAATGGATAGATCTAATACATCAATGAAATGGTCCAAATTAAATATACTCAAGATCAAAGTATCAAAGTGGTATTCAAAATAAAAAAGGGAACTACATTCTGCAATTGCAATTTACCCCTTTATTCACACACCATTTATTGAGTCTGCCATGTCAGACCTGTGTGTGCTAGTAAATGTACATGTGCTATGGCCCAAAGGAAAGAGTTCATCCTCTTTTTATTCATTAGAAAAAAATGAGCTTGGATAATTTAGGTAACCTGCGGTCACATACTCACAAAGCATGGTTTAACTCAGGCCTGTGTGTGAAATTAACAAACATAACAGCACAATACCAGGATCTGTTCTAGATACTTGATAAATATTAATGCCTTGAATCTTCATAATTCCAGAGGTCAGAACTTTTGTACATAGCACTTTATAAATGTTAGCACAAAATAACCCAGCCAGGTGCAAACTTCACAGATCAGCACATCCTTTATTCAGCACTGGAGTCATGCCTTTGGTGGACCCACTTTCCTGATGGAAAACAAGCCACTATCCAAAGGGGAGTCTGTGTTAATATATGTTGCACTGAGAAGTGACTTAATTATTAACAGAACATGTCAGTTTGGGCACTCAGGAAACAGGTTTGTGAGAATTTGAAATTTGTTTTTACTGGGCAATATTTTTACTTGGAGAAGAATGGAGGGTCTGGGGTCAATGTTCAGTGCTTATCTCTTTCACTTCAGGGTCCCATAGTACTGTCACTGGGAAAGGATTCCTTTAGGGGAGAATCAATGCTTTGGCTTCCTCCCAGAGACTGCCATTCTAGGCTTGATACATATTGCCTTCACAGGGATTGTCTTGTCACTGGATGATAATTTCTTCCTCTCTAGGGATTGTCATGTCACTGGGAAAGAATATATTGGGAAAGCATCAATGTTACCAATGTGTTACCTTCTTCCTCACTCCCTCTTCCTAGGCCATCCTACTTTGGGGTTTGTCATTTTCCATATCTCACAATAGGTGAGTTCATTTCAACAGAAGGAGATTAAACAAATGGCGGAACTGGAATTCAACCCCATGCAGCCAGTTATCAGAAATCTTGCTTTGAACCACACCACCAGAGGACCTTTTCCATTGTAAAGGCACATGGGACAGCAAACTAAGGGGAACGCCCTAAGTGTCAGTGGCACAGTTCAGTAGGTTGGGGGCCTGGATGGAAGAAAAAGGTAGAAGAGGAGGAAGCCAATACAGAAAGACATAGGAGCCATTGTTCTTGAGCCAGCGTTTCAATTGGTACCATTGCCTGAGGACATCGGACTGCAGGTCCTTCACTCTGACCAGTGACTTTTCAGGTAGTTTCCAGGCCATCAGTCTGGACTAGAACTGGTCCTTCATTTTTCAAAGCTTCAGCTCCTTGGACTGAGCAGCTCTTTAGTCTGTAGTTCCTTGTAGAACTATCCAGCTTCTGATCCTATCAGCAAATCTAATAAATCTCTTCATCTGATAATCAGATATATATGCATATGTGAATATATACATCTATATGTATATATATATATATATACAGAACATATATATATGTTCTGTTGATTTTGTTCCTCTTTCTCTACACATGCACACACACACACACACACACACACCTCTTTTACAAACCCTAGTATGTTTGTGCTTTCCCTTGAATTGATATTATTAGCTTAGCTCTGTCTGTGCTCCCTCTAGGCCAGCATATGCTCATGTATGGTCCTCATTAAATCTCAGGGAGAAAAATGCTTCTCTTTCCCCACAATCTAACAAAAGGTTGCAATTGAGCTCTACTGACCTATCGGATCACTTACCTACACCTGAACCAGTCCAATCACTATGGCCAGTGCAATGTCTGCAATAATTGGCTAACCCTGGGTTAGGTTTGCTCATCAACTCCTACACCTGCAGCCTCAGATCAACCCCTGGAGAATTTTAGGATAAAAATTGGGTGAGATGCTCCACAAAAGGAAATCAGAATGATTGCATCAAAACAGAGGCAAGGAGACATCAGGCAGGCAAAACCAGAAGGTCTACTTCAGTGAACATCATACTAGGCCATTATTTGTCAAACAAACCTGCATGCTGAAATAATGTGGGACTTTGTAAAGACTGCAAATACCAGAAGCTTACTGTCAAAGATTCTAATTTGTTTTGTTTTTTTTTTATTTACTTATTGATTCATTAAACACAAATGGAGTACAGCTATTGTTTCACTGGTTGTACACAAAGTAGAGTCACACCATCTGTGCATTCATACATGTACACAGGGCAATGGTATCTGTCACACATTCTGTTATTATTTTTACCCCCCACCCCGCCCCCACCCCTCCCTTCCCACTATGCTATCTATCCTTCCTCCATTCTTGCCACCCTTCCCCCCCGCATTATGCATCATCATTCATTTATCAGAGAGACCATTCAGCCTTTGGATTTTGGGGATTGGCTGATCTCACTTAGCATAACAGTCTCCAACATCATCCATTTACCTACAAATGCCATAATTTTATTCTTCTTTATGGCTGAGTAATATTCCATTGTGTATATATACCACAGTTTCTTTATCCATTCATCTACTGAAGGGCATCTAGGTTGATTCCATAATCTAGCTATTGTGAATTGAGCAGCTATGAACATTGATGTGGCTGCATCACTGTAGTAATCTGATTTTAAGTCCTTTGGGTATAGGCCAAGGAGTGGGATAGCTGGATCAAATGGTGGATCCATTCCAAGTTTCAAAGGAATCTCCACACTGCTTTCCAGAGTGGCTGCACCAACTTGTACTCCCACCAGCAATGAATGAGTGTACCCTTTTCCCCACATCCTCGCCAACACCTGTTGTTGCCTGTGTTCTTGATAAAAGACATTCTAATTGGGGTAAGATGAAATCTTAAGGTGGCTTTGATTTGCATTTCTCTTATAACTAGGGACATTGAACATTTTTTCATAAATCTGTTGATTGCTTGTAGATCTTCCTCTGTAAAGTGTCTGTTCATTTCCTTGGCCCATTTATTGATTGGGTTATTAGTGTTCTTGGTGTAAAGATTTTTGAGTAATTGGTAGATTCTGGAGATTAGTGCTCTATCTGAAGTGTGTGTCGCAAAGATTTTCTCCCACTCTGAAGGCTCTCTCTTCACATTGCTGATTGTTTCCTTTGCTGAGGAAAAGCTTTTTAGTTTGACTCTATCCCAATCATTGATTCGTCCTTTTATTTCTTGCACTTTGGGAGTCATGTTAAGGAAATCTGGTCCTAGGCCAACATGATGAAGATTTAGACCTATTTTCTCTTCTATTAGGTGAAGAGTCTCTGGTCTGATTTCTAGGTCCTTGATCCACTTTGAGTTGAGTTTTGTACAGGGTGAGAGATATGGGTTTAGTTTCATTTTGCTGCATATGGATTTCCAGTTTTCCCAGCACCATTTGTTGAAGAGGCTGTCTTTTCTCCATTGCATGTTTTTGCCTCCTTTGTCAAGTATGAGATACCTGTATTTATGTGGGTTTGTCTCTGTGTCCTCTATTCTGTACCATTGATCTACCTGTCTATTTTGGTACCAATATCATGCTGTTTTTGTTACTATTGCTCTGTAGTATAGTTGAAGGTCTGGTATTGTGAAACCCCCTGCTTCGCTCTTCTTGCTAAGGATTGCTTTAGCAATTCTGGGTCTCTTATTCCTCCAAATGAATTTCATGATTGCTTGCTCTATTTCTATGAGGTCCATCATTGGGATTTTAATTGGAATTGCATTGAATTTGTATAGCATTTTTGTAAGTATGGCCATTTTGACAATATTAATTCTGCCTATCCAAGAACATGGGAGATCTTTCCATCTTCTCAGATGCTCTTTAACTTCTTTCTTTAGCGTTCTGTAGTTCTCAGTGTAGAGGTCTTTCACATCTTTTGTTAGATTGATTCCCAAGTATTTTATTTTTTTTGAGGTTAATGTGAATGGGGTAGTTTTCCTAATTTCTCTCTCAGAGGATGCATCACTTACGAATAAAAATGCATTAGATTTATGAGCATTAATTTTATATCCTGCTACTTTACTGAATTCATTAATGAGTTCCAGAAGTTTTCTGGTGGAATTCTTAGGATCTTCTAAATAGAGAATCATGTCATCTGCAAATAGGGATAGTTTGATCTCTTCTTTACCTATTCGTATTCCTCTAATTTCTTTGGTCTATCTAATTGCTCTGGCTAGAGTTTCAAGAACAATGTTGAATAATAGTGGCGAAAGAGGGCATCCCTGCTTTGTTCCAGTTCTCAGGGGGAATGCTTTCAATTTTTCTCCATTTAGAATGATGTTAGCTGTGGGCTTAGCATAGATAGCCTTTACAATGTTAAGGAATGTCCCCACTATCCCTATTTTTTCTAGTGTTTTGAGCATGAATGGGTGCTGTATTTTATCAAATGCTTTCTCTGCATCTATTGAAATCATCATGTGGTTCTTGACTTTAAGTCTGTTGATGTGGTGAATTACGTTTACTGATTTCCAGATGTTGAACCAACCTTGCATCCCCGGGGGATGAAACCCACTTGATCATGGTGCACTATCTTTTTAATATGCTTTTGTATGCGGTTCGCTAAAATTTTGTTAAGAATTTTTGCATCTATGTTCATTAGAGATATGGGTCTGAAATTTTCTTTCTTTGATGTGTCCTTCTCTGGTTTTGGTATCAGGGTGATATTAGCTTCATAGAATGAGTTTGGAAGGGTTCCCTCCTCCTCTATTTCGTGAAATACTTTGAGGAGTATTGGAATGAGCTCTTCTTTGAAGGTCTTGTAGAACTCGGCTGTGAATCCATCTGGTCCTGGACTTTTCTTGGTTGGTAGGCTTTTTATGACCTCCTCTATTTCATTGCTTGAAATTGATCTATTTAAGTTGTGTATGTCCTCCAGATTCAGTTTGGGTGGCTCATATGCCTCTAGGAACCTGTTGATGTCTTCCAGGTTTTCTATTTTGTTGGAGTATAAATTTTCAAAGTAGCTTCTTATTATGTTTTGTATTTCAATTGTGTCTGTTGTAATATTTCCATTCCCATCACGAATTTTAGTAATTTGGAGTTTCTCTCTCCTTCTTTTCGTTAGCGTGGCTAAGGGTTTATCAATTTTGTTTATTTTTTCAAAGAACCAACTTTTTGTTTCATCAATTTTTTGAATTGTTTCTTTTGTTTCAATTTCGTTGATTTCAGCTCTGATTTTGATTATTTCCTGTCTTCTACTACTTTTGGTGATGATCTGTTCCTCTTTTTCTAGGGCTTTGAGCTGTAATGTGAGGTCATTGATTTGTTGACTTTTCATTCTTTTATTAAATGCACTCCCTGCAATGAACTTTCCTCTTAGCACTGCTTTCATAGTATCCCAGAGATTTCGATATGTTGTATCTTTGTTCTCGTTGACCTCTAAGAATCTTTTAATTTCTCCCCTAATGTCTTCTGTTATCCATGTATCATTCAATAGCATATTATTTAATCTCCAGGTCTTGGAGTAGTTTCTGTTTCTAACTTTATCATTGATATCTAATTTCATTCCATTATGATCTGATAGTATACAAGGTAGTATCTCTATGTTTTTGTATTTGCTAAGAGTAGCTTTGTGGCATAACATAGGGTCTATTTTAGAGAAGGACCCATGAGCTGCTGAGAAGAAAGCGTATTCGCTTTTTGATGGATGGAATATTCTCTATATGTCTGTTAAGTCCAAATTAGCGATTGTGTCATTGAGTCCTATGGTTTCTTTGTTCAATTTTTGCTTGGAGGATCTGTCCAGTGGTGAGAGAGGAGTGTTAAAGTCTCCGAGTATTATTGTGTTTTGGTCTATTTGGTTCCTGAAATTGAGAAGGGTCTGATTAAGGTATGTGGATGCACCATTGTTTGGTGCATAAATATTTATGATTGATATGTCTTGCTGATTTATGCTTCCTTTAAGCAGTATGACATGTCCTTCTTTATCCCTTCTGACTAACATTTTTCTTGAAGTCTGCTTTATCTGAAATGAGGATGGAAACTCCTGCTTTTTTTTCAGTCCATGTGCATGGTATGTTTTTTCCCAACCTTTCACCCTTAGTCTGTGGACATGTTTTTCCATGAGATGAGTCTCTTGAAGGCAGCATATTGATGGGTCTTTCTTTTTAATCCAATCTGCCAGTCTATGTCTTTTGATTGATGAGTTTAGGCCATTTACATTCAGGGTTATTATTGAGATATGACTTGTATTTCCTGCCATTTTAGCTTTTTGGGGGTTTTTAGCTTAACTTTGTTTCTCCTTTGATTGACTCTTTTATTAGGGTAATTCCTCCCCATGTTGACTGAGATTGTTGCTTTTCGTTTCTTCCTCTTCAAATATATTGTTGAGAATGTTCTGTAGGGCAGGCTTTCTCTTTGTGAATTCTTTAAGCTTTTGTTTATCATGGAAGCATTTTATTTTGTCATCAAATCTGAAGGTAAGTTTTGCTGGGTGTAAGATTCTTGGTTGGCATCCTTTTTCTTTCAGAGCTAGAAATATGTTGTTCCAGGCCCTTCTTGCTTTTCGGTTCGGTGCTGAGAAATCTGCTGATATCCGTATTGGTTTCCCCCTGTAGGTAATCTGCTGCTTTTCTCTCGCAGCCTTTAAAATTCTATCTTTGTTTTGTATGTTAGGTATTTTCATTATAATGTGCTTTGGTGTGGATCTGTTGTAATTCTGTGCGTTTGGTGTCCTGTAAGCCTCTTGTAATTGATTTTCCATCTCATTCATCATATTTGGGAAATTTTCTGATATTATTTCATTGAACAGATTATTCATACCCTTGGTTTGTATCTCTGTGCCTTCCTCAATCCCAATAACTCTTAAATTTGGTCTTTTCATGATGTCCCATATTTCTTGAAGGTTTTGTTCATGATTCCTAACCATCTTCTCTGTTTGTTCGACTTTGTTTTCAAGATTAAATATTTTGTCTTCATTGTCTGAGGTTCTGTCTTCCAAGTGATCTATTCTGTTAATTATGCTTTCTATTGAGTTTTTAACTTGGTTGATTGTTTCCTTCATTTCCTTGTTTCCTTCAAGGATTTCTGTTTGTTTTTTTCTCAGAACTTCTATCTCTTTATTGAAATGATTTTTTGCTTCCTGAAATTGCTCTATTAGCTGGTTATTCATAGCCTGAATCTGCTCTCTCATCACCTCATTCTCTTCTCGGATCATTTTAATTATGAACATTCTGAACTCCATTTCTGTCATTCCTTCTACTGTGCTGTCTTTGGGATCTCTTGATGTATCATCTAGGTTTGTTTGGGACACTTTCTTCCCGTGTTTTCTCATGCTGCTCATATATCTTCCCCTCTAGTAGTGCAAATCAGAGGGATTGCAATTTCCCTGTAAAGACTTAGGGCGTCCCTGCAGATTTCCAGTAACTCACCAGATGTTTGAGAGGTGCTTGATCAAGTGGTGACCCAAGATAGCTGCTGTCTCACAACCTCCAGGTTGGGAATGATCAATGCTTCTGGGCAGAGGCAACCAGGAGATGCAGCACTGTGGCCGTGGAGCCGCAGCTCCATGTCCCCACGGGAAGGGGTGGGCTTAGGTCCGAGGGCTCAGACAGCTGAAGATGGCGTCTCTCCGCCAGGGAAGCTGTAGAATGGTGCCGACCGGGCCCAAATTCCCCGCTGGAGCCTGCAAACAGCTCTGCTCCCGGCTAAATCTCACCTGGAGCCCAAAGATGCTAATTTGATGCTTTCCCTAGAACTCATTGTTGGACACAGGGACCAGGAACTCTGGTCTTACATATTTTTCTTTTGAATTTGATATAAGCTGATATAGGTTATTGGGTAAGAGATTTCCAGTTCTACCACTTTTTCTTATTTTCATATTGGTGTAAAATACTCCTACTAAGATCCACCTGTGATTCCTTCAAATAAAAACTAGTGAGTAAAAGGAATAATATTATCCTTTAAGGAACAAAATTTAAGATCTTCAGTGAATGGATTCAAGTATAAATATGCAAAGCAAACCAGAAGAGCCAGAACAGTGTTCAAGACCAGCAGGACAACAAGCATACCAAGGATTCTTATTGATTCTCTTTTGTGAATTATCATGTATACATGGACAGCTCTTGGTGCTAAGAATAAGTACTTTGTTATGGTTTAGATATGAGGTGTCCCCCAAAAGTTCATGTGTTAGACAACACAAGAAAGTTTAGAGGTGAACTGATTGGGCTATGAGAGTCTTATTGTATTAAGTTCATTAAACCCCTGAGAGAGATCAACAGGGTGGTGACTCCAGGCAGGTATGAAGAAGGTGCATCATTGGGGGTATGCCTTTGGGATTTATATTTTGTTCATCGTGAGGGGAGCACTCTCTCCCCACCCCCGTTCTCTCATTCTGCCTCCTTGTTCCATATTCTGAGCTACTTTCCTCCTCCACACCTCTCTGCCATGATCTTGTCACCTCAGACTCAAAGCAACAGAGTCAGCCATCTATGGACTGAGACCCTGAAACTGTGAGCCCCAAAATAAACTTTTCCTCCTCTATGTTGTTCTTGACAGGTCTTTTGGTCATGGCAGTGAAAAAGCTGACTAAAACACTTCCAACAAGAAAAGATCTACAGTATATTTTACACGAAACTTTCTTCCCTCTAAGGACTGATCACTGCTAAATGTGCTAATTTTAGTATGTCCATAGATATCTTATTTCTATAGTTCTGGTTTATTGCTTATGTGAGAAATAAACATGGAAACAAAACTCACCAAAATATACAGAAGAAAGAAGAGAAAGGAAGAACATATTGAGTCCAGAAAAGCTCTGCAGGCTGTCCTTCAAAACTGTCAAATTTCCTAGCTAGAGAAGCAGCACAGACATTCAAAGGAAAGGCAGCAGAGTGAACCTCTTTGGGCCAGCAGTTCTCAGCTGGAAGCTCTGCTAAAACACCTGTGCATACGGGTATTAACGACATGTGAAGTCTTGCTCTGAAGCTGTTGAGGGAAGAAACAGAAATGGGAGGTTACATAACAATGAGAAAATAGTTGCAGTATTCCCTGTGAGCAACAGAAAATAATTTGGGCTTTATTATTTAGAAATGGAGTTTATTAAAAGACTAAAAGTTAGCTCATAGAAGCACCATAAAATTTAAAAAAAAAAAAAAAACAGGCTTAGAATATGGTTAGAAACAAGGTCAGAGCAGTCAAAATCACACCAGAAGCTGGTCTAATGATGGAAACCACTGCTGCCACCACGGAAATGTGGACCTCCTGTCTGCTGCTTTAGCCCCAGGTGTGCCCAAGTCACAAGCATTCTGTGACTGGTCTTAGGTATATTCAGTATAAACGAATGATTTCCAGAATAGTAAGTCCCTCTCACAAAATAAGTCGACTTACCAGACTCTAATTAACTCATTCGAAACATGTTCAGTTTACCAATACCTATTGCAAAGAAGTATGTTTATAACTTATCACTGGTAATTCCACTTCGGGATGTATGCCGTGGCGAGGACCCCTCAACATCCACCAGGATCTACAACTCTGAGGATGTTCAGTAAAGAACAATTTTTTTTCTATTCAATTCTTTTACCAATGGCCCAAGCGAAGATTTTTTTAAAATCCAAACTATCAAAGGGAAAAACTGAAGTAGAGAAAAAATATTCTTTAAAAAAATCAGTCTGGATGAATTTGAAGAGAGATTCCAAATATTTTCAAAATCCTGAACACTAGGTTAGAATTAAATTTTTCATAACCAACTGTACAAGTACAGGATGGGGAAGAGCTGACTTGTGGGGGTATTTCCTATGAAAATTACTTGAGGGGTTTGAGTTGACCACAAAACTAACAAGCATGTTATATGACAGCTAAATGAGCTTTGCTCTTAGGTTACATCTGGGCCTGGTGTTCAACTAAAGGAAGACATAACTGTCTTTTAATATTATGTGGAAGGGGGGAAACGCCTAAAACCATAGAAATTCCAGCTAAACATGAGCTGTATTCCTCTAGGAGATAAAACATGAGTAAATGGATAGAAATTCTATGAATATGGATTTGGTTTTAGTTTAAGAAAGAACTCTGACATCTGTAGGATTCTACTAGCCTAATGAGGTAGTGAGTTACTGCTGGAAGTAATCAAGAAGAAACTTGCTGGCTTTCTAATTATTTTCTACTGGGTGAGAGATTTTAAGTATCTTAAATTTTGTTAATATTCTCTTGCATTTTAAATTTTTAAATCTTATTTATTAAAATAGGCTTGCAGAGCAAAGAAAGAATACCAATATCTTTGAAAACACAGTGTATTCAAGGTGTAAACTATGATTTCCCAAACAGCATGAGATATAGGGGAAGGAATAGTCCACGGAGTAGTACCAAGGGGCAAGAGAGAGACACAGATTATTTTAATACTATCTCCCATTTTGTATAAGAACAGGATGAGGAGGACCTGGCTTGATGGGTATTTCCTATGAAAGAATTTCAAGGGGTTGGAGTTGACCACAAACCTAATATGCTTGTCACAGAATAACATATGGTATACAAAATTATTACAAAATAACCTTATTTATCATCTCTTTCCCCTTTAGTAGGGCTCAGCAGGGCTATTCGTTTCCTTTTTTTTGGATGAAATCTTGGGCCAGTTATGACTTTACTGGATACCTAAGATAGTAGTCCTACAGTCACTTTAAATTGCAAACGCAATCTCACTTATAATTTAAAACATCCGTTATTGTTTTACAATCAAAAGTTCATGCCTGATTTAAAGCGAAAACACTCCTGCCTCCTCATTCCCATTGGCCAGAACCTGCCTTTGGTTGGCTGCTTGCACTGGGGGAGAGCAGTGAAGGCTCATGGAGAGAGGAAAAGATTTCCCCCAAAGGTAATTTTGTAAGATGCCAGCAAGTTCTGCAAGAAAGAGAGTGCAGGAACCAGGCAGTTGTTTGACACTGACTTATCTCTGGGGAACCTTTTGATTGCCAGAAATTCCCTTCTGGAACCCCCCTCCCCTTTTTTTATGGACAGAACCTCAGCAACTGCTTTGCAATAGGCCAGGCCTCAGCTGGCCTCTGCTATCCACTCCTCACTTCCTGCCTCAGCTAGTATACTTTCCTTTTTTAAGGCAGTGCTGAAGATTGAACCAGAGGCCTCCCATGTGCTGGGCAAGCACTCTACCACTGGGCCACATCCCCAGCCTTTCTGGTGAGTATAGACGCTTGTATCTTCTATTCCTTTTCTCTGGAAGACTGTGTACCTGAGTAGAATCTCTTTAAAAAGAACCCCAGGTTGGTAACACAATCAACTTTCATGTCTAGTCCTGAGTCCAGGGACCTTAAACCTGTCATTGGACAGGACAGTGACAGTTACTTCCCAAGAACAGCTCTCTGCTCTGTGGTCATTAGTGCTTTTATTTTCTTAGGCATGAGGTAGGCCACAACCATACAGGCCCAGGGATGCCTATCATTTTCTCTGAGTAGACACAACAAAGCCCCTCTTCCCTGACCTGCTCAGGGAGGTAAGCATTTCTGTATCCCCCCAACCAAGGAGGTAAGACTATAGCTCTCACCTAAGTTTCCTGACAAATCCTTCCCAAATGCTGGCTCTTAAGGTTTTCATAACCATGCACTAGGTAAAGCACTCCCAAGTAAGGACAAGAGATTTTTTTCTTCATAAATTTGCATAAGGACAAGGAACTATTGTCTTCATAAATTTGCATTTTATGTATCTTATTTCTAACATCTATTATATCTTGATGCCTTGGTCAAAAATTCCAATTTAGACAAATGTAGTGGCATACAACTGTAATCCCAGTAGCTCAGGAGGCTGAGGCAGGAGGATCCCAAGTTTAAAGCCAGCCTCAGCAACTTAGCAAGGCCCTCAGCAACATTGCAAGACCCTAACTCAAAATTTAAAAAAAAAAAAAAAAATTTAAAGGGCTGGGAATGTGGCTCAGTGGTTAAGTGCCCCTAGGTTCAATCCCCAGTGCCAACAAGAAAAAGAAAAAATCCAATTAAGCACGTCTATACTCATTTAGTTCCCTCAACAAATCTATTTAATAGCCACATTTTATGCTTAGGGAAGCTGAGGCACAGAGAAATTAAATAATTTCTCAAATCATGGCCATACAGCTGAATTGTGAGACTTGACATGAACCCAGACTCTGTTCTCCACACTGTGTAATATGTTAGGATTGCCTTGTTTCATTGTATGGAAGAATCAATCCATATATCTGTAATTGTCCTTGGAAGTTGGTGAGGATGGGGAAGATTTTGCTACTATGCAGCTGGAATCAAGTATAAAATTCTAAACACAATATTTTAATAAATTACTTAAAGCTCTCCTTTGTAGAGGGTTATATCCTTGTGTGTGCAGAAAAATAGTAGCTCCAGTTGTATGTTATTCTGCCAATTTTTCAGTTACAGTTATGAGACAATGGATAATAATTAACATGTGCTAATTATTGCCCTGCACTGTTCCAAGTGCTTTATCCAAATTCTTTCACTCTTTTCCTATAACAACATCAGGACAGTATTTTTCCCATTTTATAGATGAAGAAAGGGAAGCCCAGGAAAAACTGAGAGAAAACAGCCATTTGATAGTATTCAAGAGTTTGTGGGGCCAATCATGTACCCCTTAGGGCAATATTTTTCTTATCTATAAAATGGGAAGAACAATAACAATCCTATTTGTCTTGCAGGATCCTTGTGAAAGTCAAAAAAGACAATAGATAAGAACTTTTAAAACTCAAGAAGTACTGTCCAGTTTCAAGGAATCCTTATGACTGTGCTATCCCTAAGATCTTCACCCCATGGAAGGCAGCTGCAGTGGGTAGAACTGCAAGTTCATCCTTAGCTCAGTACCACCTGACAAGGACCTCAGAGATGCTATCCAACAGAGAGAACAGTTTGCACATACTGCAGAGGAGAGACTATTTCCTGAAAATCATTTAAACATAAGGAAAGCAAAACTTAGAAGGAAAAAAACCACAAAAATAATGTTGCATTGCTGAGACAGAGCCAAGTTGGGAAACCTTTGGGAAACTTGTTGCTCTTGAGAACTATTATGCTTGAAAATGAGAGCCAGGTGGGGAGGGAAGAGGAAAGCCACAAAGGAGGAGCAGAAAAAGCAGCACATACACAAATTCAGGGCAAGCTAGCATAACAATGCAGAATAGTAATTTTAAATATACTCAAAAACTGACAAGATATTAAGATACTACATGTTTGTGAAACATAACTGCTTCAATCCACAGCCTAGAAAAGAAATCATGGAAACTTTCTTTTTTCCAAGACAAAACAAAAGCAGAGCTGATGTGATTAATGAAAAAAAGATGGCTATTTGAAACAGTGAAGGCACTGAACAACAGAATGGAATGGAAATGAAGTCCACATTTAGGGGACAGTTCATTATGTATCTGCTGTACTTTTTATGCATTCTCTCTCCAGGGAGAATACCAAACCAGGTTGGTAAGCAACACAAGTATGAGCAGTTAGAGGCCAGGACATGAGCATTGGGTGAAGGGAGTTATTTCTTGAATATCAATTAGCATAGTCCATCCAACTTGAAGACTCTTGCAATTGAATACTTCAACTTAATGGATCTGTTTTCAAATTCCCTTTAATGACCCTTCTGCGACCATAATATCAACTTTTCCAGACATCCTAAGTAGAAACCATTATGGACAATGTATGTAGAATCCCCTAAGGATCACATATGGAGGGGAGAATGTTAGTTGCCAAATTTAGCAGCTCTGAAGAGAGTGTTTTTGAATTAAACTTGAATCTACAGGGATTACAGTTCAGTTATGACTGGCAAAACATATCTTCCCAGTCCTGAAAGGTAAATCCCACTGATATAAATGTGGATCTCACAAGCATTTCTCAAAAATTATAAGAAAAAAATCCTTTCCACAAAAAATGCAAACATTTTATAACTAATTTGGAATTAAAAGTCACATGTTACTTTGACAATGTTCTTACTAGTAAATGGAGAATTTTGTAAGTGCTATGCCAACCTTCACTGAGGAAGCTCAGATCAGAAGTTTCAGCCCTGAGATATTAGGACAAGTTTTTCGTTTTGAAAGAATTAAGAAAGTGAAGGAGTGACAGGGCACTGACTACAGCCTTTTGGGATTTTTAAAATAAGCAATATTTCAAAAGTGCACAGAGAGAGAACTTTTTAAGAAAAGTTTTTCTTTTGCTAGATAAGATCAGTCGAATTCTGACATTTTTATCAATTTTAATTTCATTCTATGATATTTTCATTAAAAAGATGATTGACAATACAGTTACAATTATAAAACACAGGTCTTCCTAATGTACCTAGCTTCATGAAAAATTATCTTTCATCTCTGTGTTCTAATTTTACTGTGCACCAATGAAAATACGGTGGCAAACCCAAGCTTGTCTGTAGACTTGCAATTGGGAAGCACTAACTTGATGCAATTTGTTAGTATGTATGAGCTAACCAACCATTACACTTCAATTCAGAAACTTCCAAAGTCTAACTAAAAAGCAAACACCTATATAACACCTGTATTTTTAGGGCAGAATAACTTTATCTTTTAAGGAATATTTACATTTACTAGAGAATGGCATTTTATAGTCATTCAGTAAATTCCTTAAATTATGTTTTTTTCCCCCTATTTTCAAGGACTTGCTATAGCTAGGATTTTTATCCAACTTTGAACTGATTGTATCATAATCATAAATGTATCTTGAAACACTAGTGAAACTTCAAATTCACAAAAATTCCAGTTTTCCATCTTTTTTCATCTTGAATAAGAAAACTCTCTTAAGACTGAGATTCATTTTTTATAAGTTAAATCAAACTATAAACTCCATTAAACTACTAAGATTCCTTGTTTATACTGGCATTATATTAAATATCTAGTAATAAGTGGTCTACAAGCAGAGACTGAAGAATCCCTGTAATTCAGCAATTTTAATATTTCTAAAAGAGATCTGGCCTATTATAAAAACGAACTTAATTTTATTTTTTGCTGGTTGAGGATGTTTCCCTGAAAGAGTTTAAAAATCAAGGTTAACCCTTTATTAAACTTTGAAAACCTAGACTTGGGTTATTATCTACATTCAACACACTTTTGTTCTTTTTCCTATCCATTTAGAAATTAACATTAGTGCTATAGCACATTTAGGAGAAAGATCCGATGAAGTCTCCCCCCTGCCAAGATCAGTAGGCAATCTCCTGGAGCTTTTGATTCTCTAAAGGAATGGAACAGAGGGGAATGTCTCCATGTATTTATTTATTCCCTCACTTATTTCTGCCTCCTTACCCTGTTATTCTGAAAGTCAGTGCATGACTAAATTCTACCCATATAAACTAAGCCTGAAATCCAAATTGGTAATCCACACATCAAAAGTATATTTTCTCATGATAAATTAATCTAAATTCTGGAAAGCTGGACAAAGGCAAGTACTGACAAGGAGATTCACTTTTTTTTTTTTTTAAACTGGTGTCCCTTCTGGAGCATCTGAATAAGTATTTAGAGATAGCTTGTATTTGTTTTGTAATTTGTAAAAATCTATCAAGCATAGTTTGCTGTGGTAAGAATATTTGCTATGAGATCTACCCTATTAACAGATTTAAAATTGTACCACATGGCATTATTAAATATAAGCACTATGGGCCAGGTGTGGTGGCACATGCCTATAACCTTAGAGTCTCCAGAGGCTGAGGCAGGAGGATCACAAGTTCCAAGGTCAGCCTCAGCAACTTAGCAAGACCCCAAGCCACTTTGCAAGGTCCTGTCTCAAAAAATAAAAAGTGCTAGAGATATGGCTTAGTGGTGAAGTGCCCCTGGATTCAATCCCCAGTACCAACAACAACAACAACAAAAATGTAGACCTCATTCGTCTTGAAACACTGCAACTTTAAGCATTGCTTTTGAAATTTGAAATATGTATTTAATGAATTTTATAGCAACTTCACATTTAGTCTCAAAAATAAATAAAACACAGATGAGGTAAGACCCAAATGCATTACTAGAACCAAAGAAATGATTGCCTATAGAACTGCAAACTATAATGCAATCAGCAAGGGACTGTTATTTTCATAAGTATTTACTTTCTACTTTTTAATACATCCTAGTGACTTTCCCCTGTGCATCATACAGAAGAAACTACTAGTACGTATGAAATTTTCAAGGTGATTTTTTGCTACATTAGCTGATGACCAGTAGAGGTCGTCACGTACCACATTCTAACATTTCAAAACCAAAAAAAAAAAAAAAAAAAAAGACCAAACACTGAATATTTGATTGGTTAGTAAAAATGCACAAAAGGGTCAGAAGTTTTCAATATGAAGTTTTCCTCTTGGAAGCTTTGCATAATTGAACCAATATTTAAGTCAGAGAAAAAAAGTATAAATAAAAATAATGAATACAAGATGTTGGTGTTATAGAACTTCAAAAAACAGAATTTCTTAGAAATTACATAAAAATTCTTCTAGTTGACTTAGTTAATACAAACCCTTCTTTCTATCAAAATGTTGAAAAGAAACCTCCAAAATGTTATCGAATCCAACATAGCAAAACCCATATATTTGCACAATGACTTTGTAGTCTCTTTCAACCGCTATGTATTTGAAACTCCTAAAAATCTCAAATGTTTGTTTTTACCCTGATATATTCTATGACTTTTATTTTGTATTTTAGATTTTCCTTAAGTGTGTTAGCTTTTTCAATTGCACAGTGAAAGTTAACTGGCAGAGTGTTAATGTGGCTTGTGGTTATCACAGCTTACAAAGCACATTGAAACTTTAACATATAGTTACTGCTGCTAGTTTCCCAAAGAAAGTATAAAGTTTAATTTATGTTCTTTAAGAAATGACTGAGCCGAGAAGAAAAGATACAATTGTAGTTTGGAGGTAGACTCTATTCATATCTTGAAATAATAAAAGAGTGCCCTTCATAGGAGGGAATAAGTTTATGCATGATAATTCTATAATAGGCAATGAGTAAATATATAGTGATATGCAATTCAAACTAAGGAAAACTTTTCCAATAGACAGGATTTTTTAAAAGTAATGGTTGTTTCAGAATTAGTAAACTTGTGATTACTACAAATATTCAGATGCCTTAGATACTCACTTTGTGAGAATATATTTGAGATTTGTCTCACATTTGGGTGGGAAGTTGTACTGATTTTCTAAGAAAAACCATTTCTAATTCTTAGGTTTTTAAACTTTAGTTTGAGAAAGGGTTAAGATTATGTTGTATTAGGATAATGCTAACTGGTAATGACAAAGAAGTCTAAGTTTTAGTGGTTTAACACAACCTTTTATTTCAAATTCATGTACTGGTCCCATGTACTGGTGACCTCTCTACAAGCAGATTCACAGATTTGGCTTCTATCCATTTTATGACTCTGCCACCTTCTAGGGCATTGAAGTCTTTTGCTCCCACCCAGGAAAAGGGGAGGAACCTAACCACACGATCCCACATACATTTAGGGAGAAAGAGAAACATAAGCCTGGATATACAGTTAGTTAGCTGTCTGCTCCTTCTGACAACTGTCTATCCTTCTGACAACTAAATATCTGTATATATCCTTCTACTACATGTAAGATGAATGTATTCCCTCTACAAGAGAGTCCACTTGGAGTTACATTCAATAACACCATCCAACTAAAAGTCTAAAATCTGGGTGCACAATGCTCTTCATCTGGAAGATTTGCACCTCTCATTCTTGATGCGATATGATTCTTTACAGTCCAGTGACTGCATATATTTCCTGAAGTAGATTGCAACATTGACCCAAATCTTAACAATTGCTCGTGTCCTTGTCCTTTGCCAAGTCACTTTGCAGTATCCACTCACTGTGAATAAAGTTCTGTTCTCTCAGTTTTTAACACTGGCCTTGCTTTCACAACTGAGATGTTAGCAAACAAAATTTAAGCAGAAACTTGCCCTCATCTTAAGATGAGAATATGCTCAGGGAGAGTCCACAGAAGGATGAGTGATACATCAAACAGACCCACTTGCTTCATCCAATGCATCCTAGTTTAGTTGACAGTCAGTCAACCTCTAGATGATATAAGTGAGCTAAGCAAAACAGACCTGCCTGGCCAAACCCTGGCTGATTCTATGCCTATGAGTAATAAAATGCTTAATGTTATATGACACTTCAGTTTTTGCAATTATTTATTATGCAGTGTTATTGGTGTCATACACAACTGATAAATTTAGTAAGCTAAACCATGAACTCTTGGCAGAAATTTGTCCCTTTTTTAATGCTTTATTGCTTTTTTTCTTTGGTTGGTTGGTTTTGGCCTATAGTCAGCATGATACAGAATACTGGGCTTTTACAGGTTAGAATTTAAATTTGTTGAGCTATGTTTAATATATAGCAAAATTTAGCTGAAAAAATTGCAGGATTATGAAACATAGATATGCAGGGATTCTTTATATCTTTATAGCACTTTTACCTTCTCAAATTACTGTGTCTTCTTTCATTTGATTTTCATAGCAAATTTGATAAAATTTTAAATAAATATTAACTGTATTCTTGGCTACCAAATCTCAGAATCTGAGTCACTTCTCCACTTGTAACTGATTAATGACAAAACAAGATCAAACACACTGGAATCTATATATTCTGGCTCCCAGAATACACCCTCATTGCTGAACAGGCCTTATCAGAGAACTAAGAACACAACTATTTTTCCATAGGCATAGTATGATAAATATGGTCATTACACTCTGCCCACATTAGTTGGTGTTTTCAAGGGTAAGCTTTATTATAACATATCTCTGGTTCAAGTTGATGTCTTTTCTCTCTAGTGGAATACACATATTTTCCACCTAAAGAATCTGTTGAACTGATAAGGAAATAAATATTGGATACAAAATAATTTTGACATAATAGCTAGGTTCTCAATGTCAGCATTATTGACATTTTAAAAGAATTATTTTATATATATTTTGGTTGTTGATGAACCTTTATTTTATTCATTTATTTATATGCAGTGCTGAGAACCAAACCCAATGCCTCAAAGATGCTAGGCAAGTACTCTACCAATGAGCCACAACCCCAGCCCAGCAATATTGACATTTTGAGCTAAATGATTCTTTATTGTGTTGTTATTCTCTGTTCATTGTTGCATATTTCACATGCATCCTCGACCTGTACCCAGTACTGTAGATTCCAGTATCATTACCTCAGTGTGATAACCAAAAATGCCTCCAGATATTGCAAAATTATCACCTCTGGTGGGATATTTGTCCCCTCCCACATGGAGAAACATAGATGTATAGGTTAAATGCAACCAGGATTATGCACGAGTGTCAGATTTCTAGACTACAAGAACTCTAGGAATGAGACTTGAAAACTGTTTTTGAGAGGGAGTTTGCTGGGGATTAAACCCAGAGTCTTGCACATACTAAGCAAGGGCTCTCCAGTGAGCTTCCTTCCCAGCCCACCTTTCATTGTTTAAGGGAGGAAACTACACCCAAAAGAGTGATGCAAAGCCATGGAATGGTAATTCCCTGCTGCTCATAAAACAATTTTATATTCTCTATATCTGTTCCACATTACTCTGCAAGCACAATTACAGGGTTTTAGATAGTTCATGCACTTTCTAATTCCTGTTCTGGGTCCTAGAGATGATTTATTAGCTTGCATTTGGATTTCTATGTAATCGCAATCACCTAGATGACACCATAGACATGTCTTCAACTGACTTCTCTACTTCCCTAGCTTAACCCACAAACCTGGCCATCTTTGCCACTATTCCCTAGGACAGGCCCTGGTGAGTCTTTCCCTTTTATCTCCTCTTTCTCATCTTTTATTTATTTATTTATTTATTTTACAGACTGCATTTTGATTCATTGTACACAAATGGGGTACAACTTTTTGTTTCTGTGGTTGTGCATGATGTAGGTTCATACCATTCATGTAATCATACATGTACATAGGGTAATGATGTCTGTCTCATTCCACCATTTTTCAAACCCCCACCCCATCCCCCTCTCATTTCCCTCTATGTAATCTAAAGTTCCTCCATTCTTCTCTCACCCTCTTCATCTGTTTTTAGGTTCATCTCTCAACTGTTACCAAGATGATTTCTTTGATATAGCCTAGATTCTATCTACTCTCTGTCCTATTCCTCTTTTAGCCTTCTTTTGCCGTGAAACAATTCTAGTCCTTTAGGAATCCGCTGTCCCAAGGCAATTCCTCTTCAACTTAAGAGCTCCTTCTCAACCCCAAAAGGGTATATCTCCTTTTCATTACTATCTCCCTCCCAAAGCCTATTCAGGGATTCATCAGTCATATTTACACCTTAAAAGACAAACAAGTTGTTTTTACTTAGAAGTCCCCAATGATCAATTCTTAAAATAGATAAATGTTGTATTTCAGCACACCAGCTATTTAACCACACTCTACCTAGAGGAGCTCCTCAATTCATCATTGTTTGCTAGCCCAGGGTATATTTTGCAGTCTCCTTCCCTTCTTTGAAATGTGTAAATGAACAAAACAAAATAGCTGCCTATCAAAATATGGATTAATAAATTCAGTCCTTTAGGAATGTTGTTTTATGAAATTGGTAGAAAATAATTATTTGATAAGGATACCTAATTACAAAGCTTGCTATCATACTATTCAAAGAGAAAAAAATATTATCTTTTGTGTTCAGGAAATTGATTCTTTTTACTACAACCTATCAAGAATATAATCCACTTTCAAATGATTTATAGGTTATGTATTAACCTATTATAAATAATTACCATTCTTTGGAGTAAAGAGAGTAAAAATAAGAAGAAAAATAGTATTCCAGAGTGCTGGAAAATATACTTTTCACTTACGTGAGGAGTGGTCATCTATTTGTTTTAAAAATTACTTTGACTCAGTGGTAGGGCCCTTGCCTAGCAGGTACAAAACCCTGTGTTCAATCCCCACACTGAAAAAAAATTTTCACTGAATTATTTAAGAAAAGATGGAGGGAGAAAGACAAGATTTGGGAAGGGAAAAGACTCAAAACCTCTGGTGATGCAAATAAAACCAGAAAAGAATTATAACTGAGGATGAAGTTTGATTTTACCATAGGTACGGGTGTTAAACAATCTCTTTTCTAGAAGATATCGACAAAGGAAAGTGAATCCAGGAACTATAACAATGAAGAATAAATGTAGAGAGACATTGTATAATTCAGAATGTTCTATTAACATGCAATATATGCAAAAATATCACCTGGAAAATTTACAGTGTTGATTTTCAGCTCTGCTTTCAAGTCACACACTTCATATGCTTACCTAATTTCAGGAAAATAATTTCCAAGCTTAAGAAGATACTTTGGCTTGTGCATGAGTTAGAAAGGCACCATTTTATACTCAGCATATAAGGAAATTATTTTTAATGAAGGCATCTTATAAAGAATTCTGCTTATAGCTATATGTTTTTAAGATACCTACTAATGACTATTTTTAATAGGAAGTAAATAGTATATGAATGAGATTTCTAAAATATATTAAAAGTTCAATTTCAAACATAATGTTACAATGTACATATTAAAATTGCAGAATGTGCTAGATCTGTAAATTATTCAAATGCCTATAAAATGTCACAACAAAGTTTTAAGTGTGATAGATTTTTGTTTTAAAAAAGACCACTGCTATTTGTATACTACTATTTTACAATTGCCAAATGTAATCCAGTAGGAGTGTGGGGTGCCCAGTCATTTACCAAGATAGAATTCAGACTCTCTTAGAAAATATCCCTGTCCCCTTTGACTTAGAGAGGGAAAACAATCTTCCCCGACATGCTGCCAGATTTTATTTTTACTGATTTTATTCTCTTGCTTGGAAGCCTGATAGCATCTTGCGATTACGGTTGCTTGTTAGTGCAGCCTTTTACAAAGAACTAAAGTGTGCCACTGAGTGTCATTTAGACTTAGTCAAGCTGATTTATATAAAGGGGAATGAGTTGGAGATAAGAATGGAGTAATAATTTTAGATCTTTTTAAATTTTAAAAGCTTTATGCCACTGTTAGCATGTTCATTAAAGTAGTATTCAATTATGAGATGGGGTTTTATGCATATATTATATATCAAATTAGTCAGAAGAAAATAACTTTAAGCCTTTTTATTTTAACTGTCTTTGACTTTCGCAGTTTTTAGAACAGTACTTCTTTATTTTTTAATTAATTTTTTTTATTATCATCTCCCAATGGGAATGTCAGTTCACTGAATACTTGAGAAAGATAGAGATTAGCCTAAAGTAGTATTGACACCTCTAGGGATGGTCGTTTTCTTATTCCATATTGAAACAAGCCTAGACACTCTTCTTTGTCCCTTCTATCTATTGTGTTGCATTTAGGTACCATAAACTTAAATGCTGGGAGAAACCAGAAAAATAGACGGAAGGGCATGTGCTGAGGGTAAGGTAATAGAGACATAGGAACAGTGGAAAACTGGAGGCAGTATGACTCATGTCAGTACAGAACAACTATTAGTTCCAGCTAACTATTGGAACTATAGGCCCATTTTTGACAAATAGTCATATTTATGGAAATTCTTTAAATTCCTGGATATTGGAAAGTAATTCACATTCAAGGGAAAGATGTGTTGTGAAAAATCTAATCTGTATGGGCCAAAAAGGAAGCAGCTAAGAGCCAGAATCAGCCCAGAGTCTGTCCAGGTACAACATCTGAGCAAGAGTGAAGTACAATTAGAAGACAGAATGGTCAGAAAGATCAAAATATAATAAACAGAAAAAATAGGTCAGGGGTCCTTTGGTTGCCAAGGATAGAAATTCAACTACTATTGAAAGGGGAGAGATTTACTATATCATGTAAGTGAAAAAATTCAGAGATAGGTTTAGATTTAGGCAGGACTGAATCTAGCAATTAAAATGAGGTCAGAATCATTTCTTTCCATTCCTTCCCTCAGCCTTTAAGATATCAACTTCATCCTCAGGTTCTATATACCAACACTCAGTAGATTCAACTTTTCCATTACAGGTGAAAAGTAGCCATTATGATTTCATGAGTTCACCCTACACCTACTAAGAGAAGAATGATGTTTAAATCCCATAGAATAGAGATTAGTTTTCTCTTTCCAAAAAGGGCAAGAAATTGTTTTCTTGTAAATAACTAACTCCTATGAATTTATATATACTACCCTGCACCGCTATGTCCAGGGGATGGAATCCCCTAGAACAATACCACCTAATAATTTATTATGAGAGAGGGTAAATTCACAATATTATTAGGGATTACTGTTGTTGAGCAAGGAAAATGGACTCAGCTACAACAATAGTTGTTCATCAGGTTGGGGGGAAACAACTAAGAAAACTAAAAAGAAAATACTGAATTAGAAGGAAAAGTTAAAGAAAAATAGTGAAAATAAATGTCAAAATTTTAATGAGGAAGGCAGTCACTTCAAGTGTATAACATACATGAACAGAAAATATCCACTGTAAAGGACACGAAGAAAATATGAGATTTTTAATTCATGTTTTTAAAGTAATTAAAACTTTAATTACTTAGTTATTTATTATTAAATAAATTACTTTATTATTTATTATTAAATAAATTACTTTATTATTTATTATTTAACTAAAATAATAGTTAAATAACTATTTAACTATTAAATAGTTAAAACTATTTAACTTTAGTTAAATAGTTTTAACTAAAGTTAAAACTTAACTTTTTAGTTAAAACACAAAACTTGAAAGGCATAAAGGAGAAGCTAGATAAATTTGGAAACATAAAACTTAAAAATTCCAGATGTCTACAATAACATAACTTTGTTAAAAATATATGTGGTAATTTATTTGTAACAGATATATGACACACAAAAATAATATCCTTAATATTTAAAGAACTCTTTACAAGTCATTTTCATGCATCACTAATGGAATTTGACATCATGGACTGTGTCTGTCAAAGAGTACCAGGAACACATCCATAGTGAACTAACTGAATTTAATATTTGTTGTAGCAAGGGAGAATGAATAACACAGAATTGTGGTATGTCTCAGTGAGAGGGTATGGTTCCTAACTCCCTGTTATAGGATTTTTGTTTTGATTGGATTATCTGGGGGAAAGTTGAAGGAAGGGGACTTTGCTCTGGATTGTATGTGATTCTCTTGTGGGGTGCAACTTAAGAACAGACTGATTTCCACTGAGAAGTCCAAATTTGAGAGTCTTTATTAGCCAGCCAGCTGACTGTCTCAGACAACACCCCAAAAATGGCTATTTGCCCCAACCATAGGGTTGCAGGGGTTTTTATACAATGAGTCAGTACATCAGTCATAAATGTCTGTTGCTATGATTTAAAACTGTTTACTAACATCATGAAATCTAAAATCATAAGCAGAAGGGGAAGTGAGTCAAAATGACCTTAGTCGGGTACAAGTTAAAGAATGGTTACTAACATCTAGACAATCATTGTTGACATGGTACATTGTCTAAGAAAAATAGAAATCAAAAAAAGAACAGTTTTACATTAGATAAGAATTGCCATTTTGTGTTGCCAGACATGCTATGCTAAGCAACTGTTGATGAGTACAGAGACGGGTGTTCCCACAGGAGAAGCATTTCCTACATAACATGGAGTCTCAGGGTAAAATGGAGTCTGTTTAATCATTACCCACATAGCCTGGCCTATAACATTTCCATGGAGTCAAATATGTCAACCTGTCACAATTCTATATTTGGGAATCTCAATCTTATCGAGGGGGAGGGTTGATTATAGGGAGGCTGAAATTGTAATGAGTAAGGAATCGGCAACCTACTATGTGGGAAAAGAGGATATCTGGTATTTTGTGGTATATTACAGTGGTCTTGTTTTTGTTTGTGCTCAGACAAAATTATGAGGTGGTCTTGTTTTGACATGTTGGTGTTCTATAAGATTATTTATGTCCACGAGGAAACCAATATGGCCTACTTGTGAGTTCCAGGCCAGTTTCAGAAAACAATGAAACTTATCTGTAGGTGACTTCAGAGGCTGCTTTCTTTTCTTTTTCATATCTTAAAGATATATTCCTACTTATGCAAATAGATTGGTACATGAAGATGTTTAATATAGTAATATTTAGGGCACATTCTTCCTAAATATCCACCTGTGGAAGACTGGCTAAATAATTTATAATAAAACCTATACAGTGGATTACTTTATGGCTATGAAAAATGCTGTGAACATGTGCTGATAGGAAGAATTCTAAAATATTGTTAGGTCATAAAAGCAAGTTATAAAACAGCATTTTTTCCTATTTGAATCGAAGATTATTAGTGCCTATTGGTAAATACTTATGTTCCATCCCCTTTTCCAGGCCCGTAATAGCAAAATATTTCTTCACCCTTTCTTTTTAGGCCTCTTTGCTAGTTACTATGAATGAATTATTGTGAGTTATTTCTAAATTGTAACACTTCATTGTTGGTCTGAGGCCTTCTGGAACTTTCTTTCCCTTTGTCAGCCCTATTGGTAATGATCTAGATGGCAGTCTGGGTCTTAGAACAAGAACATTTTGAATCACAGCCTCCAACCAACCTTCAGTAGAGACACAGCATGAGAAAAAAGCCTCATTGTTTAACACACTGAGATTATGGGATTTTAGTAAACTCAGTGTAACCTAGTCTAGCCTGACAAGTAGTCTTATTACCATGTTGAAAGTGCTGTAGTAATAAAGAATAGGTGACATTGACTTAGAAGTAGGTGGCAGTCCTTGAACAAACCTTTATCTGAGGCTCTAAGGATATAAATTCACATGAAACATAATGTCACCAGATAGAAATTGGAAGGCAGCTTGTATACCCATTAGAATTGAAGTCTTTAAGAGATGAGTTGAAAGACAAAATGTTAGTAGTGTCATTCTTATGAACTGCACTTGACAAGTTTTTATGAGAAAGAGACAACTCAGAATAGAATTAGCTGTTTCACAAGCAGGAATAGACCATGCCTTTTCAACATGTGGTTTCCAGCCATGTTTCGTTTCAGTAAAGTTCCTCGATGTATATGCTCCAGTATTTTTCTCATCTGTTACATTAGTCTTTGTTCTCTGCATCTCCTTTTACCTGTATATTGGATCTTCTTTGTATGTCATCTGAAACTGACACTCTCAAATATCTTTTAACTTGTTATTTCTTTTTGGTTTTTACTTTGTATTTCCTGTTTCTCTTTCATTATTTTTTTGATTCCCTCTTTTGTTCTTCCTTGTTTGTTTTCAATTCTGAAATTTCTTTTTATATGAAAAACTTTATAATTCTGTGAACTCAAATTTTGAATCTTCCTATTCTTTTCTCTCTTCTCCAATTATCTCACCTGTAAGTTTTTACAATTATGATTTATGTTGTTTCATAGTTATTGACATTGCCTTAAATCCTTCTGTCTCTGAGATTTTTCATCTTTATTGTGTGTAGACTATCATGTTGTTTTAGTCAGCTTTCACTGCTGTGACTAAATGATCTGACCAGCATAATTATAGAGGAAGAAAAGTTTTCTTGATGGCTCACAGTTTCAGAGGTCTTAGTAGATAGAAGGCTGGCTCCATTCCTCGGGACTCAAGGTGAAACATCATGGCAGGAGAAGGTGGCAGAAGGAAACAGCTCACATGGTGTTTCAGGAAGCAGAGAGAGACTCCACTCACCAGATACAAATATATGCCCCAAAGCCATACCCCAATTCCCACCTCCTCCTGCCACACCTTCAATTAATCTCATCAGGGATTAGTTCACTGATTGGGTTAAGACTCTCACAACCCAATCATTTCTCCTCTGAACCTTCCTGTGTTGTCTCACATGTGAGCTTTTAGGGGACACCTCACATGTGAGGTGTCCAAACCATAACACCTGTCATGCCTTTATTATTGGCAGAGATGTTATTTTATTTTTTATTATAAAAAATTTAGTGGGATCTGGTCAAAATTCTTTCCTGCTATAATATTCATGTTACTTGTTTTTCTGAATTAGAGTTGGTGAAATCAGAATATCCTTCCTAGATTCATGGCTCTAGATCTCCTTTTTGTTATTTTCAAATGTGTTCAAAAACAGAAACTAGACATCTTCCTGACATCTGGTGACAGGATCCTTCTCCCCATTATTTTCTAAACCTTCTCTTTTGTCTGCTCATATTAAGGTTCTACTCTTAGTATTTTCTGCTCAGTTCAGGATTTGATACTGAAAGGGAATTTTAGTTGGTTACTAACTAGAGATTTGAATGCCAGACCTTTCCAGCACAGTCGGGCTTTCCATGACCCCTATTCCCATGACCCCTAGAGCACATGCTCTCACACTCCTTCACTATCGTATAGATGCCAACTTGAAAATGTCTTCCAGAGTTTCCCAATGAGTACCTGCTTGTCATGTGGTGTTCTTCAGCTCTCAGGCACATCAGAATCTTCTTTGTTTTTCTCCCCTCTCTCTCACATCCTTCCAGATACCAGGTGGTCTTTTTTGGTGGAGGTGCTTGGTTCTCAGCTCATATTTGGGAGATTATAATTGAGTGCTTGCCTAGCATGCACAAGGCCCTGGATTCAATCCCCTGCACTGAAAAAATGAAAAAATTAAAATTAAAACTCTGCTACCAATTTCCCTGATGTTCTCTCTCCTCCATGTCTGAATGTTTAAAAATCTACCTGTTTATTTTATACTTTTAGATATGTATTATTCTTTATACAGTTGTCTATATAGCTGTATAAATTCATATGAACGTGTGTGTGTATATGGGTGCAAGCATATGACACAGTCAGTGAAAAAACAATGTAAATGTATGACATGCATCCTATCTTATAACTCTCGTAAGTGATCAAATCTCATTATAATTAACTAGCATCCATGTTTTGGTCTCCAGTCTCCACACACAAATGCAGACATACACATGCACACACAAGGAGTATCCCTTGAGAGGCAAATGCGTGCAAATTTTAAGGCAGAAAAAAAATCACTGTGGGTGAGAAACATATACTTGTTGCTCCTTATTTTATAAATGAAGAAGCTAAACTCCAAAAGTGGCTGTTGTTAAATGCAAGAATGCTTTTGTTTGATTTTTAGGATCTCAGCAAAAGTGCTGAAATAAAACAAATTACTGAGGCCTTTTTAAAATAATTTTATACACTTGATGATGGGACTGGGAATATAGCTTAGTGGTAGAATGTAGCTTAGCATGTGCAAAGCCCTAAGTTTGATCCCCAGTAGCACCTAAATAAGTAGATAAGTAAAGATTAGTATGTCATTTATAATATTTAGCTAAATAAGTTGTATCTAAGAAAGTCTGTAATTTTCTAATTCTCAAACCAAAAAGTTTATATAAGTTTGGAAAAAATATAATCTATCATAAGAATAAATATGATAGATTATAACAATAATCTATCATAAGAATAAATATTAAGCAAAATATTTTGCTTAATATTTTATTTGAATATGTAAAAAATAATATATGAAAGTATTAATTAAATATCTGTCTATGAAGTTTAAGTATGTCCTTTCTTTAATCACCACAGAATCTATAAAGAAGCCAAGTTATCCCAGTGAAAGTGGATTCAGTAACAAGAAAAGGAAGGTCTAATTAGCACATCTAATTAATCAGACTCCAAGGGTATCTACAGCTAATCAGTTTCAGTGGTCACACACAATAACCAAGTAAAAGGAGGGTTCAAAGAGTGTTCTAAAATGACGAATTAGCCAAATGCACCAAAGAGGAGAGCTGACTCACAGACACAATCACTCATCTCCAAGGAGTTGACAATTCTTGATGTTCCAACTAATTATTATAAAATACTAATAAGAAATATATTAGATTTTAATAGTACTAACAGACCACACTAATACATCAAAATGATGAGCCAATGGATAGGTAAAACTTAAAAGATTCCTTCATTCCTTGGAATGCTTCCAAGTCTCAAAAAATTAAAAATTTTATAAAAGAAAAAAAATTAAAATTCCATTATGAAATGATTAGAATCTTATTATAAGAAGTAATTTAGCAGCCTAAAAATCACTTTCAACTTCTTATCAAGGCCAGCTCCAAGAAAAGACTTTAATCTTCCTAACCCATCCTGTATCTAGTTAGTTGAAATGATGTGATTTTCTTTTTAATTTTTAAAATTTGTTCTTTTTAGTTATACATGACAGTAGAATGTATTTTGACGTATCATATATACATGAAGTCTAACTTCCCATGCAATTTTCTTAAAGATGGCAGATTAGAAAAGCCCCAGGTAGGGGTTTAAATGAAAATCTAGGAAGATAAACTGAGAAATAATAACAATAAGAACAAGAATAGTACAGGGCATATTTATCCCAGTTTTAGAGTAAATGCATTCAACAATTTTGTAATTCTTGGAGTAATGTATTCACTTTTCTTGAAGATGTTTAAAACATTGGAAGTACCCTAAAATATAAAGTGCTTAGAAGATTTTTTTAATAAGCAATATTCAAATGTTTGGAAAAATTTACTTTGCTACATTCATAAATTTATAAAATCCTATCACACATATGAAAGCTATTAATAAAATTGCAGGGAAAATATAAATTTATAAAGGAAACAGATAAGCAAGGAAATTTTCAGTAGTTGGAGAGACACAAAGCAGATTGGTGTAATAGGACCCAAAGGTCTTAGACCTAGATGACATGAAAGCATCAATTGTAAAAAGATTTGGTCAAATGGTGCTAACATATTAATAGGAAAGATGGGTAGGAGAAAAGACCAGTCAAATACAGCCTTGTGAGTAACACAACAAGTGGGAATTTTATTCCAAATACAATTATCAGAGGGTTGGACACAAAGAAGTCAGGAACCTAATAACTTGTTAGCCATTGATCCTGTTTTAGGTATAGATTGATTGCAAGCAAGCGCATAAAATGGGAGACCACTTAAACGGGTTTAAATGCTTCTTGTTTTGTGAAGCCTTCTCTGTTCACATAAATGGACCGTTTCTCTTATCTTTATCTTTGGTAACAGTGTGCTGCTACTGTCTTATGATATTCATTATGTTCAGCCTTATATTTTAGGAACCTTTTATGTTTTATCTATCCTCAAAAATCCTGGGGCATAAGATCCTACTGGGTAGAAATTATACTTTATATATGTTTGCATTTTTAGCAGAGTTTAATTCAGTAGCTAATACAAAATGAATATTATATGAACATAAGGGAATAAGAACTTACTTTTTTGGTGACAATATATAAAATTGATTCAGGTTCAGCTCAAGTGAGTATTGAATGAATTAAGAAATAAATGACTGTTGGTCTCTACATTAATGGAATGTGAACAAGATGGGAAAAGAGGTTGTTCCCACTTTTTACTTAGGACCAATTCATTGTCTATTCTGCACTGACAGAGAACTTAGAACTGTTAAATGTTTTAAGGGATTAATTAATCTGAGTGGGAAAACAAGGTTGAAAATGTTGCTGTCCGTTGGACAAAGGTCCCTAGCAAAAAAAGAAGAAAGAAGCTTATAGTTTATTGTTTGCTAGTAAGAAAGCACCTCAAGGACAGATCACTATCAGAAGAGAATAAACAAAGGCAGGCCAGGAATAGTGAGATGTATTGGAGTGATCGCAGAAAGGTGAGCAATAATGAGAAGGAAGAACTCTGCAGAGGTGTCCATCACTAAATCTGTTAATCCATTTAATCCATTAACAATGTTTCCAAAAAGAAACAGGAAATGAATAAGGTCGATAAAACCAGTAAGGAATACACAGGTTAGCATGACCTTAATTATCTAGGAAAAAATTCTGTGAAGTTAGAACAACATCATTTTGGGGAGGGAAAAAAATTACACAAGAGGTGTACTAGTTATCCTCCACCAAACTTTTTCTTAGGTAGATGAGGAAGTTGATATAGAAATATGAAATTGCATGTTGTGGTCCCATTAAATAATGGAAGAAGTGAAATTTGAACCCTGGTTTCTCAATTTTAGTACATCACTCTTGCCAATATTCTCTGCAAATTGGAGGATTACAATACATTTCCCTTTATTTTTGACATAGCATTCCACATGCTTTTAGAGGAATTCATTCCTGCCAGTTGTCTTCAGTCCTCAGGGACTGGTGGTCAGGGTCTTCCCCAGTGAGAGATGGAGTACATGACAAATCAGATTCAAATGCCAGACAAATCAGGTTCACTCTCTGGGACATTGAATCCCCAACACATTGATTCTAGGACAGGAAAACTGATGGGATGGAATCATCGCAGCAGCAGCATGCTGACAAGCCTGTCAGTTAAATTCAACAACTTGGATCCCTGGAGCCACCCCATTTTGGCTCCTATTGAACCTAGTTCTTTTGCTTTTCCTTCTGTTCTGGAATTATCCCACATTATTCACATTCACTTATTTTGTTGTATTTTTTATCTTTTTTCTTAGCATAGCAGAGTCTATTTCTTTTGCTTACCATCAAAAAACTCTAATTGTTGCTATGCTTCTGAGAATGCAAACACATCAGAACATAAATTGAGAAATTAAAGAGACAGTAAAAGGGAAAGGAAATGACAGACCTGAAGTTTTATAAGCAAGACTGAAGCAGAATTCCAGATTAGGAGTATTCTAATCATTAGAACCATTCATGACTGAGCCAGACAGTCAATTTCCTTGGGTCTCAATTTCTCTTCTGTACAATGAAGAAACACCACTACTCTGTTTACCTCTTGAGTCTCAAGAAACATGAGAAAATGATTGCAATAGCTTGGTAAATTGAGAAAAAGGATCGAGACGAAAATGTTACTTTCCCTTCGGCATCATTTTCAGTCTTTGTAATGAACAGGCATTTCTCAACCATGGCATAGAGAGGAGTTTTAAAAAACAAACAAACAGTGATCTAAAGAAAAGGAGATTGTGACTCTGCCACCAGCTTTGAGTTATGAAGCTCCTAGAAATAAGAACAGAACATAGGCTATGGGAAGAATTTTGACAGAAATTAAAGCACAAAAGAAGTATACTGCAACTGAGAAATTACCAGAATATTTATTCGAAAATATAGCTATTTCCATTAGAAATGGTTTCTTTGAGGATGAGAATGTATCTTTTACTTCTGAATTCCTTGTATCTAGCATAGATGTATTACAGATATTTGTCAAATAAATGAATGAATGAAAATTGCTCTTGTCTTAGTCCAAATACATATACTTATTTTAACCCTTGTGCAGTATATTACTCATGTCTTCTAAAGTTGTGTGTTGACATGATGCTCAGGGTGGCAAAGTAGTTATGATCCCTCTGGACTCCTATAATTTTACATCATAGAGATAAAATTATAGAAATACAAAACAATTTTTCAGTTCTTATGCAATTGGCTTCTTGGCTTCAGGGAGGTCTTCAGAGAGGTCATATGAACTACTATGTCCCAGAACAACCCATTTTGAGGAAGAAGAATTGTTCTACCAGTTTCTTTCTCGTCCATATCTCCCACTGTTGAAATACATCCCATATCTTAGATTGTGTTACCCTTTACCTACATAGTTCTAGAAACCCTGCAAATCCAGTAAAGCCATGGCACAGGCCCTTGGTCAGGTCCTTCTTGACTGTTGGCACTATGGTTCGGCCGCCTCAAACTGTAGTATGGCAGCAAACTGGCAGTGTGACTGTAGGAATGGTATTAGCCATTGCTGAGGTCGCTATGAACAATAAGTAAGGAGAGTAGGGCTGGGGATGTAGCTCAGTGATAGAGCACTTGCCTAGCATGTGTGAAGCACTGGGTTCAATCCACAGCACCACATAAAAATAAAGTAAAGGGATAGTGTCCATATACAAGAAAAAAAATATTTAAAAAAAAAAGAAGTAAGGAGAGTAATTGAAGCACACAGGAGCAGTTGCATGGATCTGGAGTACCAATTAAACTGCATCTAGTATACAGCCCAAACATCCTTTTTCTGGAATTTCCTTTAGCCCAGCAAAAGGGGAGAATAAATGTGACTTCCAAGATGTAGAAAAGCAAAACTGACAATAAATGAAGGAAAGAATGACAGCTATAGATAAGGCTGAAGAGCAACCAATGAACAATAGAGAAAAAAAACAGAAGCTTCTGTGTGAAGAGTTGAGCTAGGTGTGGTGGTGCAGACCTCTAATCCCATCAGCTTGGAAAGCCAAGGGAGAAGGATCACGTTTGAAGCAAGCCTGGGAAATTTAGGTAGACACTGTCTCAAAATTTGGAAAAATAGGTCTGGGGATGTAGCTCAGCAGTAGAATGTCCCTGGGTTCCATCCCCAGTACCACCAAATTGAAATAAAGAAAAAGAAGAAGGAAAAGAAAGAGAAAGAAAAATTGATAAAATAATATGCTTAAAAATAGTTTAAGATAGGATAAAGTCATTGTTCAAGAAAAAAAGAAAGGCAATTAGAAACTCCAGGAAACAAAATCAACCCAAACAAAAAAATGCCTATGACAAAACATAAAGCAAATTAATTATGAAATGATCTTAAGTGATACATAGGTAGTATAAGAAAATAAATTCAACTTTCATTCTGGAAACATTGTATTTTGATCAACCCAGAAAACTAATGATAATAAAACTGTAAATTTGGACCAGATTCAAACAATATTTACATTCAATATTTACATTGCTATCATAACATAAATGCTGCTTAATGATTTCCAACATTTATAGTCAACCTATGAACAAAGCAAAAATGATTTGTGGTTGTAGGGTCAATTATACATGACAATAACTCGAAAATCTCAATGTGAGAGTGTAGTGGTGAGAAATTAGACTAAGATAAAGATTTGAATACATGAAAGAAAAGCTGGAGACATTTATATATTCAACTTACATAATGCAGATCTGAGATATCGATGAACAAAAATAAATGTGGATTATTTCAAATGTCTCTAAAACATAGTAATTTGTACATTCCTAGCAAGATTTATCTTAAGAACGAAAGCATTAAAAAACATTGAACAGTATTTACTAACATTTTTATAATAACATTGTTATATTAAAAATTATATATTAGAGAATGAAGCAAATTAACAACTGTGCTAATGTCTTATTGTTTTATAATAAGAAAAAGAAATAAGATAAAAGAAATGTATTAAAACTCATGTAGGTTCTTTGTGGAACATCAGTGCAACTTACTTATTTTATCCTGCTAAAATAATGAAAACAAAAACAATTTCCTTCCTGACTATATGGAAAAATCTAGAATCAATGATAATCTGTCAGTGAGCAAATATAGTGGTCATATTTTAGGCTCTAAATCTTATTTCCAACTAAAAAGATGTAGGGATCCTTCTAAAACTGACTTTAGACCTGTAACAGGAAATATATAATGTATACTGAGGTATCCTGGTGAGTTAAAAACTAGGAAACAATCCAAGACTACTAACATCATGGCAAAATGTCCCAGGAACCAAAGTGAAGAGTTTTTACTTCCTTAAAAAAAAAAATTGAGAACCAGAAAGAATAATGAAATCCATAATGCTGGGGAATGTGGAGATAACCTCATTAGTTTGACAGGGCGATAAACTCTTTATTCTGAAAATTTATAAATAAGGAAAATGTCAAGCATTTACTATGTCTTTCTAATGCAAATTGTATTTCAAGGTAACAGTTAATCTGAAAAACTTCCTCATAGTAGAATAAATCATTCCAAGACATAGTGAAATTGGAAAGTAAATATTTTGCAATCCTTAATGAAAGAAGTCTGATCAAAGATGATCAGTGACTTCTCTCAAAGCATTAGGTAAATTGTTGATGGGGAACTTTATGATAAATGGATTGGACTGACCATTTTTATATCCACTGATTAATCTTCATGCGACTAAAAATAGAGCAACCAGAACTGTGTCCTCTTCCAAATGACACAACAGGATGTATACAGCAGCATCCATGAAATATTTCTGCAAACAGAATATTTAATTTTACCAACATGAATTTACTTAACACTAGAGGCCTAAAGAATCACTCATTAAACAACAACATACATGGCAAATCAAATTCAGCTATCTGTATTTCCATTTTCTTTTTCTTCATGTGAAGAAAAACTGAGTTTTAACCACCATGAAAAAAAAATATGTTATTGAAGTTTAAAGGCAGGAGGATCACAAGTTCAAGGTTAAGTCTTGCAACTTAGTGAGACCCTGTCTCAAAAAAATAAAAAATAAAAAAGGTTGGGGATATAGCTTAGTAGTAAAGCACCTCTGGGTTCAATCCTCAGTACCAAAAATAAGTAACTAATTAATTAAAATTATCTCAAATAGATGGTTTGACATTTATTTAGTAACTTATTCCACCATGTTTTTGTTTTGTTTGGTCATCTATTGTAGCTCTGGCACTGTATTAGGTACTGTGGATTCATAAATGCACATTAGAGATTTTTCTGGATTTGATTAAAATTCTCTCAAAAACTGAACTCTATTGTTTTAGATAAATTAACTGTGCAGAGACCTTTGGAAGACAGCAAGGGAAGAGAGCTCTGGCCTATTTATCTAAATACTTCATAGCTGATAAAGTAGATATGATCCAGGGCCATATTAATGTGAATGGCAGTTTTAATTTTAGAAATTAAAATGTAAATTTTTACATTGCATCACAGCATGTTCAATTGTCAATTTGTTCATGGTTTCTCTGATTTGAAAATCAAGAGAATTCAGGAATTTTGTGACCTAGTTATAAACACAGCTATTACTGAAAATGAAATTATACACAAACTGACAAGTGAATCATATTATTTAGGTAATAAATATTCAAGTCTCATCATTTCCTAATTATTTTCCTATTATCTATTTTAATATTATCTTATATTTTACTACAATCTATTCTCTGGAAACTAATTGCATTTATTGTGTTTTGTATGTTAGTAATAATATATAATGATATGTTACTGGGAATCTCTTCCCAATTTCGCAAACAGAAAAATGTGTTACTTCATGGATGATGCTGTGTACTTTCTGTTACATCACCTTGGAGATGACACAGATCTGGTTGCTCTACTTTTCGTCATTTGGAGATTAATGAGGGGTTCAAACCATGTCAGTCCAATCCATTTATCATATTTATCCCACCAACAAAAGCACATCATTATATAGTATAGTCCACATACAAATATAACAAATGTAACTAATTTAAAGAGCATATATAATAGTAAAATACAAAGTAGATAATATTAAGATAGATAAAAGAAAAATTGAGAAATGATGAGGTTTGATTATTTAGTACCTAAGGAATATGATTTACTTAATTGTAAATTTGCATAATTTTTGTTGGAATAAAAAGAAAAATCAGAAAATTCTTCACATTTGAAGATGAAGTTTTAAGAGTTGGTCAGCAGATATTTCCATTACAGATTATTTTTTTAAAAATTGCAGAAAAATATTTTTAGAATGAAAATCAACCAGAGGTACTATATACATTTTGTGTCATCAGTAAGCAATGGATTTCTAGGAGAGTTAGCTGATCCTTAAAATTTCCAAAATAGAATAATGGAGGCTGTGGAATTTTATTCTCATGGCAGAATCCAACAAGGAATCCCTGCGGTGGTGGCTTTATCCCTGTCAAGCAGACAGTGTATCCAGCTTTGTCGTGTAATTGGAATAATACATCACTTGTGTAGAGGGACTAGTTGCATCGTTCTGTACTGTAAGCATTTTTCTATCATCTTGCCTGGGAAGAAAGCTCAGGAGAGTCTCTAGTCTTCATAATAATTTTGAAAAAGAACCCTTCATATTTTATAAAATCCATTTTTCAACAAATTATCTAGAGTTATGAGAGTTTGGAAAAATAGTTCTTTTTGAACTTCCTGGGGTTAGTGAGAGTTTAACTTTCTGTTTCCAGAAAGAATTTCTGTTTTACCTGCTCTCTCAGGGCAGCCTGAAAGACTGCTTCTGCACTTGGGTTTGTGCCAACATCCCATTTCAGAGGGAGAGACCAAGCTAGCTACTCATTTGGTTAAAAACAAACAAACAAAACAACAACAACAACAAAACTACTTGACCTGACCTGAGAACAGTGGCCAGAAGCAGGGATGAAGAGAGAATTAGGACACCGAGAGAGGAACTGATTGGGACACTCTTCATGGGAAACTCCTTCAGAAGAAAGCTCTGAACAGGGGACATGACTTTGGTAACATAGAGGGTAATTTGGGGTTTATCTATGTAACATCCTTGTTCTGGAAACTTCCTTGTATCTCAGTCCATCACCACAGTTAGCACAGAAGCTGTCTTTATAGTTGAGTCTTTGATGCCTTCATTAAATCTGTGAATCTTAAAACCCCAGTCTGTGTTTCTTGCCAGATACAATCGGCTGATAGGAGGAACAATGAAGCAGACATAAAAGGACAGGAAAATAGACCATCCTTTTGGGTAATAGTAAGAGTCCTGAACTGTGGAATGCTGGAAAATATTTAGTAAGTTCTTCTCTTGTTTGTTCACTTTATAAAGAAAAGAAGTCTTGATTGTAGCATTTTCAGTTTCTGTAGTCTAAATGCACTTACCATGGCTGTTTTTAAACTACTAATATGATATAATTGAACTTGAGTTGGAAATAAATTCTCAATAGCATATCATTATATATTATTGCCAACATACAAATACAATAAATGTAATTCATTTAAAGAGTATAGATAATAGTAAAATATAAAATAGATAACGGGAAAATAATTAAGAAATGATGAGACTTGATTATTCAGTACCTAAGTAATATGAGTTATTTAATTGTAAGTTTCTGTAATTTAATTTTTAATAATAGCTATGTTTTACAACCAGCTCACAAAGTTCTTGAATTTAATCATTGAGTCTGGTGAGCTGGTGGGGCTGGTCCACCAGTGATACCACTGGTGATGAAAATCAATCAGAACTGAGTTTTTCCCCCCAGATATGAAGATTGAACACCTGAGAAACACTATGGCAAGCGTTGAAAGCAAATTTCATTTAAAGGATAGAACAGAGGTAGTCTTCTCTGCAGAGAAGGGGCCCCAGGGCTGGATATCCAAAGAAGTGGGGGTGTCCTGCTACTTTTATACATTTTAAATTTCCTTTGTTCTCATGTTCTCCTTCTCCCCTATCTTGCCTCTCTCCTCTCCCCATCCTGAGCACATGACCATATGTCCAAAAGATGGACCAAAAGGTGAGAAGGAAGCTCTCCAGGGGTACTTTTCCAGGTCTGCCCAAACTGGCAGGGAAAGGGTTGCCCAGGAAATGCTTCATTAACAGTTCCCTGTAGGCAAGTAACCCTGATCATGGGTGGAGGAAGAGTGGGAAGGGTTCTGGAGTTATTAGCATTTCAATCCCCCAGAAGCAGTCTCCATCTTCCCAGACCCAAATCAGCTTCCATCTCCCCAATCTGACCTGATCATCTATCTACACTAACTGCCTGTCCTTTGCTCTTGCTTCACTGGCATACCAGTATCCCTGATGGCACATACCTGCTAATCTCAGTGGTCTCTGAAGTCCAGCAGCTCTATTCTTGTCATTAGATTACCTGAAATAGCTCAGTGTCATTATAATAAGTCCCCTTCCGTTTCTCTTCCTTCTCTTCCTCCTCCTCTTTCTCCTCTCTCTCTTTATCTCTCTCCCATAAATAAGCTCATTCGTGTTGGATTTCAGTCATCTGTAGTACTTTTTTTTTTTTTTAAATCAGGGCTTGACTCTTGTAAGAATTTTAAGCATATGAAGAGTATACAAAAGAAGTCATTAATAGAACTTACTTTTTTGCGGGGGGCGGTACTGGGGATTGAACTAAGGAGCACTTGACCACTGAGCTACATTTCCAGCCCTATTTTGTATTTTATTCAGAGACAGGGTCTCACTGAGTTGCTTAGTGCCTCACCATTGCTGGGGCTGGTTTTGACTCACGATCCTCCTGCCTCAGCCTCCCGCGTTGATGGGATTAAGTGTAAACCACCATGCCTGGTTTAGAACTTTACTTTTACAGATTCCTCTTATAAATATTGTGATTAATATTTGATATAAACTAACTTCAGTTTATTTTCCTCACGATTGCCTATACTGATGATCCTTCTGCTACCATCCAGGTAGCCAAAATAACTTTGCAATGAATGCCCTCAGGGACAGAGAGAATACAACAGAGAATAATGCATGGCTTATCTTCTAGATTCAAATTAAACTTTTTCTTAAGTTCATGGCATAAGAATAGTCTTAAAAGCAAGCCTCCCTATTATAGAATCCAGGCTTTCTTGAATGATAAAATGTGTTGTTGTTTATTGGTTTTGGTTGTCGTAGTGCTGGAGTATTAACTCAGTCTCACTTATGCTAAGCAAGCACTTGGTCACTGAGCTACATCCCCAGCTTTTGAATGACAAAATGTTCTGATGATCTCCAAACCTTGAGATCTAAGAGCACAATATTTATTCATAAATCAGAGGCTGGGAAAGAATATAAGATGATGTAAGGGCAATTTTCCATCTCAAAAAGATAAGAAAGTTCAACAATATTAATAAGGGAGAATTATTACAGGCATGACTAGACCTTAGATTGTGGAACACTGAAGGATGCTGAAGGGTTCTACATTTCACAAATGAGGGTAAGTGGGTAGCAGCATGATAAAAACTGTGATAGAAACTCAACACACATTTGGCAGTCTCCCAGAATATAAAAGACCATAAAGTTCTGCAGGATATTACTGCAAGCTTCCAACACAATCCTGAGTCATAAAGCAGAATGACCAAGGAAAGTAAACCAGTGACTGGTTCTAAGAGCAGTTTCATAGATTTCTGGGCTCCAAGGAGAAGAAAGGAAATGCCAATGCTAACAGACTAGAAGAAGCCTAGTAATAGGGAAAATATGCATGATCTACGTTCACATTAACCAGACTATCACAGGGCTGGCAGTATGGCAGTGGATTCAGTAAAGACCCACTGCCCATTTCTAGACTCACTGACTTACAACCAGGAGAGCCCAGAAAGAACAAAAGAGGGATTGGGATCAGACACACCAATTTGGAGTATGGGCATTGCTCTTATAAACATGCTCCCAAAAATTCAACTGTCGCCCCACAGATTAAGAGAAAGAAAATGCAGGTGAGAAACAAAGTCTGAACTGACTATTATAGAGGTTGCTACATTTCTCAGCAGAAGTGATTGAGTTCATCTAAATTGACTTTACTTTCTACCTTCAGCAGACACAGGAACTGAAATATTGTGGTTAATATTTTGAGGTAAATTAGCTTCAATTCATTTTCCTCATGATTGCCTATATTGATTCTGAGCAAAGATGCATTGTTATATGTATATGCAGAAATTTTAAAAGTTTCTTTATCCCACCTGAATTTTTTTCCAAAATAATTTTATAAGTACTTTGCATTGGAAGTTTTTGGTTCATTTTAGCACCAAGAACAGAAAATCATAGAGTTTGAGATTTATAGCCAAACTATTCCTAACCCCCATTTTCTAGACTTGAAGTCTACTTAAAAATAAAGGACTCTGAGGACCACCAGAGGGCCTATGGAATTTGTTGATTGCTATGAAGCTGTATTCTTTTCATAATTAATATATAAGTCCATGAATACTTGTCCTGATGATAGTTTTCCCCCTCCAGTTTGACATTTCCATCTACATTTGAGGATTGGAGTAAGTCCAAAGTGAATATTAGACTTTTTCCATTTTGAGCATTTTAGTCTGAATCCACAGTAAATGTTGTTTGATAATAAATTTAGCAATTATCAGTTACTTTCAAACAAAATAAAGAAGAAAAGAATCACCAATGGACTTTATAAAGATGCAGGTTTCCAGGACTCATCTTCAAAGATTCTGATTAAATGAGTCTAGGATGACCCTTGGGAATGCTCATACAAAAAGTGGCAGCTCAGGAAGTAATTTTGCAAAGAATCAATTCCACTGATCTAAGCACAAAAATAGTTTCAGTTTTGAAGTAGTTCTTGGATTTTTTTTTAATGGAAAAACCAACTGGGTGTGATGGCTCATGTGCCTACAACTGCAACTTGGGAGTCTGAGGAAGGAAGATCACAAGTTTAAAGCCAACCTCAGTCAGTAAGTGAGGCCCTAAGTAATTTAGTGAGACTCTGTCTCAAAATAAAGTAAAATGAAGAAAGAGTTGGGAATGTGACTGAGTGGCTAAGTATCCCTGGGTTCAATCCCCTGTACCAAAACAAACAAACAAACAAACAGACTGTGCAAAATAATAGGCACTGAGAAACTCAGGTGATCAAAATAACAGAAATTAGTATAAAAAGTTCTGTACAATATTCCTCTCCAAAACAATGAATTATACTCTAATTCATTCATTCTCTGCTTCAGTTTATGAATAGTCAAGCTTCAGAAAGAGAGCATTTCATAGGCTAAGTTATGTTCTTCACTTGACCAGGGGAAGCCAAGAGGAGATCACTAGCAATCCCATCAAAGGGGAAGGTGGGTCCCCAAACTATAAGGCATATTACTAGGAAACTAAAAGCTTGGTGATGGGACAACAAAATCACTGTTAAGCAGGAACTCAGAGGTTGTAATGAAAACTACACACAGGAAGATTTCCGGTGAAGATTTAATGACCATGTCCATACTGGTTTCCAAGGACTATACCAGCAAATAATCACAAAGTGGATGGCTGGAATTCTAGAGGCTAGGAACCCAAAAATCAAGATGTTGTTAGGGCCAAGTTTCCTCCAAAAACTCTGGAAAAGAATTCTACTTTCCCTCTTCCAACTCCTAGTGGCAATAGGCATTCTTTTGCTTAGGGCTGTAGAATGTGAATCTTTGGTTCTGCCTTTGCATGACCACCTCCTCTGTTTCTCTGTGTCTCTGTCTCAAGTCTCCCTCTTTTTCTTTATAAGAACCCTTTTTATTAGACTTGAGTGAAACACAATTCCAAGTTCATCTCATCTCAAAATCCTTGATTACATCAGAAAGGCCCTTTTTTCCCAAACATCACATTGGCAATGGATTTTCAGATAGCCCTATGAAAACAGCATGACTTAACAGCTTTACTTTAGTTTATAATTATACTATTAATATCCCAACTTATTTTAGTTATCACCATGCTATTTATAAAACACACAGAAAAGGATTTTGTTATTTTAACAACTTTGACAATCATACCAGTGTATTCCTGCTGATTACCTACCCATATTTTCTTTTTCTTTTTTTTTGTCCATCTCATTTTTTATTGTGTTTTAAAACATATGTTCTTCCTTTCACATTTGTTCATATTACAATATCATTTTATTTAGGAGGCAGAGAATATTTAATAGGTATACCCATATTTTCTGATAAAATATGGCATAGATGTGTTACAACAATGGTCTTTTGTTTTGTCTGCAGTAAGAAGGATTGAACCCAGGGCCTCATGCAGGGTAGGAAAGCACTCTACCTTTGAGCTACAACCTCAGCCCTTTTTAAAATTTTTATTTTGAGACAGAGTCTTGCTAATACCCAGGCTGGACTTGAATGTTGAATCCTCCTCCCTTAGCCTCCTGAGTAGTTGGGATTACAGGCATGTACCACTATATCCAGTCAATGATTATGTTTTTTCCCCATTTTTTAAATGGGTGCATTATAGTTGCATATATTGGTGGGATATATTATTACATATTCATACATGCACTTAATATGACAATTTAATTTGGCCAGTATCATTCCCAGTATTTCCCCTTTCCCTCCTCACATTCCTCTTCTGGTTCCTTTCCTCTATTCTACTGATATTCCTTTGATTTTCATGAGATGCCCACTAAGACTTTCTTTTCCTTTTTCCTCTCTAGCTTTCACAAATGAGAGAAAATATAATGCCCTTTATTTTCAAAGTTTGTCTTACTTTGCTTGACATAATATTCTCAACATCCATTCATTTTCCTGCAAATGACATAATTTCATTCTTCCTCAAAGTTGAATAAAATTCTATTTGTGTGTGTGTGTGTGTGTGTGTGTGTGTGTAACATTTTCTTCATTCATTTATTCATTGAAGGATACTTAGATTGGTTCCATATTTCAGTTATTGGGAATTGTGTTGCTGTAGACATGGATGTGCATGTATCTCTGAAGTATAATGACTTAAATTCTTCAGGATAAATACTGAGGAGTGGTATAGCTGGGTTATGAGATGGTTCCATACCTACTCTTTTGAGGAACCTCCATATTGATTTCCCTAGTGGGTGTACTAATGTACAATCCTACCAAAAGTGTAAAAGTATGCATTTTTGGCCACATCTTTTCCAGCATTTATTATTATTTGAATTCTTGATGACTGCCATTTTGACTGGTATGAAATCTTCAGTATAGTTTTGATTTGTATTTCCCTAATTGCTAATGATGTTTAACATTTTTTCACATATTAGTTGGCCATCTGTATTTCTTTTTTTGAGTTCATTTATTTCATTTGCCCATTATTAGTTGAATTTTTTTTGGTCTTAAGTTTTTTTAGTTTTTTATGTATTCTGAATATTAATCCTCTATTAGAGGAGTAGATAGCAAAGATTTCCTCCCATTCTGTGGATTCTCTTTTCACATTCCTAATTGTTTGCTTTGCTGTGCAGAACCTTTTTTAATTTGATACCATTCCATTCATTAACTCTTGGCATTATTTCCTGAGTTTTAGAGGTACTATTGAGAAAGTCCTTGCTTGTGCCTGTATGTTACAGTGTTGACCCTACATTTTCATCTAGGAGTTTTATAGCTTGTGGTCTAATTCTCGGATATTTGGTCAATTTTTGTGCACAGTGAGAGATAAGGGTCTAGTCTTATTCTTCTACATATGGATAACCAGTTTTCCCATCACCACCTGTTAAAAAAGTTCTCGTTTCTCCAATGTATGTTTTTGGCACCTTTGTCAAGGATCAGATGACTATATCTGTGTGGGTTTGTCTCTGTGTCTTCTATTCTCTACCATCTAACAATGGTCTTTCTTATGACAGCATACTTAGACAAATTTGGCAGTATTGAAAAATTACAAGCCACCTGTGGGAACACTGTGGAAGTTGCAGTGGTTTGAGATACCTGACATGTGTTGGAGCAAGTCTAAAAGCATTTAGATCCTGTGAGGAGGAGACTCAGGAAGAGGGTGAGCTACAAAAATGATCCAACTTGCCAAATCATTCCAACTCCACCGTGGAAGAGTTAGCAACAGAATGGAGATCCGCTGCATGCATTACATTAGCGGATGTCTGTCCTCATAGATGGATTCATGGGTAAAGGAACAGAAGTATTTCCCTTGGAATATTGCTCAGAATTCTGTTCTTATAATTTATTTGGTTTGAGCTAAAGTGTGGCTATTTCTCACAAAAAAAGAGAGAAATTGTCCAGAAAGTCCTGTTTTCAATCTCAAATGTCCATTTTCTCAAGAGTACTTCTGCCTCATTGAGTGACCACCAGAAATGCTGATAATCCAGTATGTGGTTGTCCATTCCATGTTCCAAAATTTTTCAGAATAAATTAATTCAATAACTCAATAACATTCTCCCCTCAGGGAAGAAAATTTGGTCTCAAATTATGTTAAAGTATGCTTTCCAATCAATTAATCAAAGATTCATCAATGAGTTATGAGAACAGCATAAAATAAAATTGCTAACAACATAAAGATAATCTAAATTTCAGTATAAATCTCTCCTATTATAAATTTCCTGGGGAAAACTTAAATTTCAAGATGAACTCTTGCTAAAATCTTTAAACATAAATTCAGAAATCAAATTGTCTATTCTCATTAGCTAAATTTCCAAAGAATTGAAGTTACAAAATCAGCAAGATAAAGTCCAAAGAAACGAAAATTTAAAATCAAATACAACTCTCCCTATGAATTAAAATTCAAATAAAAATCCAGAATTCATCACACACACACAGACACCACACATCCCTGCTTCTTTTCATGCTCAGTTTTGGTCAGAAGGTTTGTAAGGTGACTATTCCCAGTGTGAATACATTTACTCACTGTAGCTGATAAAGTTACTTAGGGCCCCTTAGAAGGAAGAATTCAAACAGCTAATGTGACAAGATTCCAACAATAGCTCTGAACTCACAAAATTTAGAAAACAAACCTATTATTCTAGGTTTCACAGTTTCCCCAAATTTCAATCTTCAGTGCTTTTGAAAACCATAGCACAAACTCAGTCACATATGAGGAAAGGGGGAAAGATCTAGAAGGCCTAGATTCCTGCCTCACTGGGCTACCTAAGTCTATGGTTAACTGTCTAAGATCTGTGACCCAGCTTTTTTTTTTTTTCAATAATCACTTGATTATTTTATTTACAAAATATAAGTAAGATTTAACATCACCTTTCTGTTGAGACTTTTCTCTCCCAATAATTTTATGTGGAGGGCCTTGAGATATGTTGAAATGAAAATATTTTTAAAATTTACCAATACAAACCAGTACCTTACCCAAGAGTTCTCTATAAAGTTTGTTAATCAATGTAAAAAATTTTTCATTTGAACTGAATATAAGGCAAGTTCAATTTATGTTACTCTTTAGAATCACTTTTGCCTCATTGGAGACTTTTCTCTTCAATAGTCCTTATTTTTCTTTGATTCTCTGAAATTAGTTTAGAGTATCTGCCAAATTTTTCCCATCATCTCCCAGCAACATTCTGATACCTATCCTCATCACTTTTAGAGTCAGAATATTTTCTATTCTTTTATGATCCAGCTTTAAAAAATTTATTTGGAAAGAAAATTCATGAAAAGGTTAATTCTGGTACTGATTGTAGCACAAGCGGCGGGTAGATTTATCTGTACATATGGTTTTCTCTTTCAGAGAGTGACAATTTTGACATCACTGCCTTTTGTAAAGTTTTGAAATTTCCAGTGATGAAAACCCAGTTGTCAGATCTTAAATTAGGGTGTCAGCTCTGTATATGAAATACATCATAATTTACATTTCCTCATTGATCTTGTGCATCTGGCCTACCAATGTTGAATGGAATATAAGTTGTACCAAGTGGCATAGTCTCAATTACATGTTATGTCCCCATATTTTCTGTCTTGCTACAGAAGCCTTTGTCAATCCCTCTTGCTGTGGAATTACTTCATTCAAAGAAACCAGCCTCCTAAGAAGATTACTCCTTCATTTCCACATGGTTTCAGCTAAAAAGTTTCCCTCAACAGATTCAAAACCTGAAACTTCTCTTTAGTCCTCTGTAGTTTGAACCTGTGGAGGGGGCAGTTTAAGGTAGACTCATAACTGCTATGTGTTCCAAAGACATGGAACTTTCTCACATTTTTAATGTCCTGCTACAAACAACAATCCTCTACTTCTGCCTCAACCATCTCTCAGTTCTTTCCAAGAAGCAGAATATGCCTCCTAAATGGATACTTTCCCTCTCTAACCAATAAAAAAATCAGTGCTCCCTTTTATAAGATTTCAAGATTTTATTTTTACTTTGCTTTCTGGACATTTATTTTTCTAACAGTTCTTCATACAATTGGTGCAGGTGCAATCTTTCATAATGAGCAATAGGAAAAGAATGATATCTAGGCCTGCTAACACAACTAGTTTTCTAATAAATCTTGTCTATCTCCAATTCTACGAATTAGATATTTTCATCCTGGAAGAATTCTCCTGAAAGACCAACATCAGTCTAAGGCTCAGCCTTCATCTGTTATTCTCCTGCCCAGCTTCCTTTTATTTGTTGCAACTTCTCTTGGAACCTGAATTCCATAAATCTCTTAATCAGTTTCCCCCAGGACAAAAGCAACAGTGGTTGCTTCCCCTACACAGTTAAGAGTTTCATTTCACTTTGATCCTCAATATTCTTTGAATATTTTATGATGATCCTCTGGTTTTCCTCTTGAAGGCCAATCCAATTTGTTTTACCACTTGAAACAGTTGTCATTATCATTAAGGGGTGATTTCCAGAAAAGTCTTATATGCATACCAATTATGACCATAACAGGGTTTCCCGCAGTGCTGAATTTTCCTGGGATAAATCTATTCCTTCCAAGGACATTTATTCCAGGAAACTTTTTGAGTCTATCTCTTTTTATCTGCTAGGTTCCACTAAAAACCTGCACGGTTTTCATTTTTGACAATAAGTAAAATATCAACCCAACCTCAGAAACACATTTTAATGTCTTTTTTTGTGCATTTTAGTTATACATAATAATGGAGTTTATTTTTACGTAGTCATACATTCATGGAATATAATCTGCTCTATTTCAGTCCCTAATACTTTCTCTTTCCCTCCTCTCCTCCCTTTCTCTGTTCTACTTCCTCTACTCCACTGGTCTTCTTCTTTTTATTTATTGTTTTTTAATGGGCAAAAAAACTGAACAGATACTTCTCAAAAGAAGAAATACAAGTGGTAAATGAATAATTGAAAAATATCCAGCATCCCTAGCAATCAGAAAAATGCAAATCAAAACTACATTGAGATTTCATCTCACTCCAGTTAGAATGGTAGTCATCAAGAATACAAATAAATGCTGGTGAGTATGCGGGGTAAAAGGTACACCCATACATTGTTGGTGGGACTGCAAATTAATACAACCACTTTGGAAAGCTATATAGATACCCCATTTGTGTTCAATGAATCAAAATGAAGTCTGTAAAAATTTTTAAAAAATAAATTAATTTGAAAAAAAAGAACATGAGTGAACCCAGCTGAAATCATCAGAAATACTTGGCTGATCCAGATATTCATTAGCAATAAATAATGTGTGTGTTTTAAACCACAAAAAAAAAGGTATATAGAGACTCCACAAAACACTTAGAATAGAACCATGACATGACCCAGCTGTCCCATTCTTTGGTATTTATCGAAGAGAACTAAAATCAGCATACAGTAGTGATACAAGCACATCAGTGTTTACAACAATGCAATTCAAAATATCCAATTTATGGAACCAGCTCATGTGCCCATCAACAATGGATAAAGAAAATGTGATTTTTATACATAATAGAGTATCATTCAATCATAAGGAAAAACGAAATTATGGCATTTGCTGAAAAAATGGATGGAACTAGAGAATATCTTCCTAAGTGAAATAATCCAGACTTGAAAAGACAAGGGTTGAATGTTTTTTCTTTCATATGTGGAAGCTAGAGTAAAATAAGGGATAAAAAGGGGATATCACATAAAAATTGAAGGGAGATCAGTGGAGTAGATGAATGGAAATGAGGAAGAGGGAGGAAGGATGGAAAAAGGAATTGCTGAATGAAATTGACCAAATTATGCTATGTACATGAATATATCATAGTGAATTCCACCTTTATGTATATCTATAAAGCATCAATTAAGAAATCAAAAACACATTTTAAGAAAAGTTAGAACTAGATCTTTCTCCTTTGTACTTATTCTACCTCTATCCCTTCTTTCATGGTTTCATTTTTCCATTCATCTCGTCCTAGTCTCCTCCGTGTTGATTTTTTCTTTGTTCTTATCCTTCTGCTGATTATCTTCTGATAGTAAAACTGACAATATTTTTCAAAATACTCTGCTTCTCCTTGATTTCTGAGCAAAACAAACTTCCACAACCAGAAAATGCTAGGACCAAGGCTCTTAGTAACATTAGTCATTTCTTTGAGCTGTTTCTTTGCTTTACCAGGAAAAGATGGCATGTCTCTTTTTAAGAGAAACCTCTATTCCCTTTTATTTTATCAATCAAATTGGGACATAAATCAGGTTTTATGATTTGGATATGTGGTATCCACAAAAGCTCATGTGTGAGACAATGTAAGAATATTCAGAGGCGAAATAATTGGGTTATGAGAACTTTAACATAGTGGAATAACCCACTGATATGGATTAACTGGGAGGTAACTGCAGGCAGGTAGTGTCTGTCTGGAGGAGGAAGGTCTCTGGGAGCATGACTTTGAGGTTTATATTTTATCCCTGGTGAAGAGAGCGCTCTGATTTCTGATTGTCGTGTCCTGAACTTCTTTCCTTTCCACACCCTTCTGCCATGATGTTCTGTCTCACCTTGGGCCCAGAAGAATGGAATTGGCCATCTATGGACTGAAGCTTCTGAAACTGCGAGCCCCAAATAAACTGTTCCTCCTTTACATAGTTCTTGTCAGGTCTTTGGGTTGCAGCAACACAAAAATTGACCAAAACAAAGCTTATATGATTTTATGAATCTCTTAAAGAAAAAAAAAATCAAGGAGACTAGAAATATAACTCAGGAAGAGCACTTGCCTAGCATATTCACATACCTGACCCAAATAGCAGTTTTAGGACCAACTGCAAATTAAAGCATTTCCCTACCAGATTAGGTATGTAAGGTCAGGAAGACATGACAACACTTTCAAATCTTAGGGAAAAAATGGGGGTGGGATTGGGGAGGGGGTTAAGAATAATAACAGAACGAGACAATCATCATTACCCTGTGTACATGTATGATTACACAAATGGTGTGACTTTACTTTGTATACAACCAGAGAAACAAAATGTGTACCCCATTTGTGTACAATGAATCAAAATAAATAAATTTTAAAAAAGCAATTATATGCCCCAAAAAATCAATGCAAAACATACTAGGAACATAAAATATTAAGGAAAATCCATGCTGCCAAAGGAACATAATAAATTTCCTGTAATCAATTTTAAAGAGGTGGATATCTATGAATTCCCTGGCAAAGAATTAAAAGTAGTTGTTATATAAAGTCTCAATGAAGAACATCATTGGAATTTTGATGACAATTGCATTGAATCTGTATATTGCTTTTGGTACTATGACCATTTTGACAATATTAATTCTGCCTATTCAAGAACATGTGAGGTCTTCCCATCTTCTAAGGTTTTCCTCAATTTCTTTCCTTAGTGTTCTGTAGTTTTCACTGTAAAGGTCCTTTACCTCTTTTGTTGCTTTGATTCCCTTCACCTCTATTGTTACATTGATTCCCAAGTTTTTTGTTTTGTTTTGTTTTTGTTTTGTTTTTTTGAGGCTATCCTAAATGGGATGATTTTCCTAACTTCACTTTCATCTGATTTGTGGGCAGGTAGTGGAGGAGGAGAATAGAAGTTCAGTAGATTTGACAAAGGGGAATGAAGGGAAAGGAGGGGAGATAGGAAAAGGAAAAAGAGTGGAATGAATCTGACATAATTTTCCTGTGTTCAAATTGAATACACCACAGTGAATCTTGCCATCATGTACATCCACAAGAATGGAGTCTTAGTTAGAATAAGATACATTCTGTGCTTGTATAATTGTATCAAGGTAGATTCTTCTGTCATGTATAGCTTAAAAAGAACAATTTAAAAAAAAAAAAAAACCTAATACAATGTAAAAAAAAAAAAAAAGTCCCAATGGACTATAAGAGAATACAGATAAACCACTCAAAATTGGAAATTGGAAACAATACATGAACAAAATCAGAAGTTCAACAATGTTAACGTAAGATTGTAATAAATCACCAGTGTCAATCTTGAAGCAGGAGATGGAATTTTATTCACCAGTTGGTGGGCCAAAGGGCAGGCTGCAAGTTTGCACTCTTCACCCCCCTCCAGGGGTTAGAGCACATCTTTTATACTTCAAAACCACAAGTAAAGCATGTCAGTACATTAATCATAAGTGGCTGTTGCTAAGATTCAAAACCACAAACAAAAATCATGAGATCTAAAATCATAAGCAGAAGGGGAAATGGGTCAAAACAACCCTAGTTGAGTACAATTTAAAGAATGGTTACTAACATCTAGACAAACACTGACATTCTATGCAATTACGGTACATTGCACAAGTAGAGTGCATAAGAATAAAAGGAACAATTTTACCACTTTGCATTGCCAAATATGCTATGCTAAGCAACTATTGGTGGGTACAGAGGTAGGGTTTTCCCGTGGGAGAAGCATTTCTTATATGACATGGAGTCTCAGGGTGAAATGGAGTCTATTTGGTCATTGCCCATATCCCTTGGTCCATAACAACAAAATGATAGAAATAAGAAAAAAAGAATCAAATCAATTCTGTAGGTGAACAATACAATAGAAAAAATAAAGACCTTCTAAAGGATATTCAATGAAGTAGAGAAAAGGATCAGTAAACTTGACAATTAGTTATTTGAAATTATTCAGTCAGAGGAGAAAAAGACAAAAGAATAAAAAGGGTGAAGAAAATCTGTGAGGCACCACCAAGTGAACCAATAATAGAATATTCAGAAAAAGAATCAAAGAAAGGAGAATATAGCTTATTTATGCATACTGTGACCAAAATGTCCCATATTTGGGGGAAGAATCCCAAAGAGCCTCAAATAAGTTGAAGATAAGGAGATCCACACTAAAAACACATTATAATTAGTAAAAGTCAAAGACCAAGAGAAGATTTTTTAAAGAATTAAGAGAAAAACAACTTGTCAATACATAAAGGAACACTCTTATAAGACTATCAATATATTTTTTTCCAGAAACTTAACAGGATAGGAGAAGGTAGAAAGACACATTCAAAGCACTAAAAGGAAGAAGAGAAGGAGTAGAAGGATGAAAAGAGGAAGGAAGAGGAGGAGAAGGAAGGAAGCTTTCAAATAAGAATACCATACCCAGAAAAACTTTCCTTTAAAATATAGTATTCTCCACTCAAAAATTGTAAACAACTAAGGGAACTCATCATTACTAGACCTGCCTTACAAAAAATGCTTAATGCAAATTGAACCAAAAGTACACAAAAAAGCACTGTGAAAACATATATGAGCATAAATCTTACCATGAAAGGTAAATATATGACAAATATGCACAATGGTGGTATGTATATTGTTTTTAACCCAAATATTGTTAAGAGATAAATGTTTGCTAATGGATATAGGATATAAAAAGGAGCCAATTATGATTGCAATAATACATGCATGTGCTTGGGCAAGTAAAATATAGACTTCTTATATGTGTGTGATTGAAATAAGTTGTAATCAATTTAAAACAGATGCCTGTACTACAAGATATTTTAAGCAATCCTCAAGATAGCTGCAAAGAAAAATCATGATTGATTCACAAAAGATAAGGAAAAATCAAAACAAACCATTCCAAAAATATTATCAAATAATTAAAAAAGATGATAACAAAGGAGGGAAGAACAAAATAAGTCCAAAACTGTCATAAAATAACCAAAAAATGGCAATAGTTGCTCCTCATCTATGAATAATTTAAATAGCATAAATGGATTAAATCCTCAATCAAAAGGCATAAGGTGGTTCAGTGAATAAGAAAAAATAAGATTCATCAATATGCTGTATATGAAAGTTTCACATTATATTTAAGAACACATGTAGGCTGAAAATGAAGGAACAGAAAAAAATATTCCACGCCAATGGCATCCAAAAAAACAAGAAAATATACCATAAAAAATACCAGGAGTGACCATACTTAAACAATAGACCTTAAGTAAATGAATCAGCTCATCCAAAAGAAAAAACAATTGTAAATGCATCCAACATCAGAGGATTAAGTATATAAAGAAAATGTTTATAGACCTGGAGGGAAAAATCAACAATAAAAAAAGGATAATTTAATACCTCAACAATTGATAGGACATCCAGGCAGAAAATGATAAACAGTTGACTGAATAATGTTATGGACTTAACAGTCATATACAGAACTTCTCCTTTGGCATCAGAAGAATGCACATTATTCCCAGGTGTGCATAAAACATTCTCCAGGATGGATCATGTGTTATATCACGAAATAAACTTTAATAAACTTAAGATGATCGAAATCATTCCAAATGTTTTTCTGAACACAGTGGAATGAAACTAGAAATCAATAACAGAAAATGAGGAATTTCACAAGCACCCAGAAACTAAATAACACATTCCTGAATAATCAAAGAGGAAACCCAAGGAGAATTTTTTAAATATCTTAACCAAAAGAAAAATGAAAACACAACATATCCAAACTTATGGAAAACAGAAAAAAAAGCAGTAATAAAAAAAAAATGTATAGCAATAGATGCCTACACTGAAAAAGATTTTTTTAAACCTGAATCCACACCTGAAAGAATCAGAAAAAGAGGAAGAGAGCTAAATCCAAAGTTAGAAGAAAGAATAAAATCATAAAGATTAAAGCAGAAATGAATTAAATGAATAGAAGCCCTTAGCGAAATCAAGAAAATAAATCAAATGAAAGAGGAGATATTGCAACAGATATTTCAAAAACAAAAAGGAATTATACAGGACTGTTAAGACAAAAAATTGAATTACCTAGGAAAAAAATGGATAAATTCCTAGAAACATACAACCTACCAAAATTGAATCAAAAAGGAACAGAAAACCTGTAGAGACCATTACTGAAGATTGAATTAGAATAGAATACTTCCCAAGAAAGAAAAGCCCAGGAGTGAGGACTTCACAGGAGAATTCTACCAAAATATCAAAGAAGAATTAATGCCAATCCTTATTAAACTCTTCCAAAAAAATAGAAAAGGGTATGCTTCTTATCGCATTTCATGAGATTAGCACAACCACAACAACAGGGTCAGACAAAGACACAAGAAATCTATAAACCAATGTCTCTGATGAACACAGATGCAAAAATACTCAAAATACTAACAATAGGACATTAAAATGATCATGCTCTGTGAGCAACTGGGATTTATCCCTAGGATGAGATATTGTTCAAAAAATGCCAATCAATCAACATGATGCATCACATTAACAGAATGAAAAAAAAACCCGCTTCAATAGATACCAAAATGGTATTTGGCAAAATTTGATATCCATTCATGATTTTTTTAAAAAAAACTGTCAAAATAGTTATAGAGGGAGTTTATTTCATTACAATAAAATCCATATGTAAGTTCACCATTAGCATCATAAACATTTGGGGGAAATTGAAATCTTTGCTTCTATGATCAAAAACAAGGCAAGAACCCTGATTCTTACTATTTTTTTTATAGATTTTTTCCTTGTTGCTAATGGACCTTTATTTAATTTTTTTATATGTGGTGCTGAAAAGCAAACCCAGTGCCTTACACATTCTAGGCAGGTCCTCTACCACTGAGCCACAACCCCGGCATCACTATTCTTCTTAACATAGTACTGAATGAAACTCTTGGCTGGAACAATTAAAGAAAAGAAATCAAAAGCATTCAAATTGGAAAAGAATAACTGAAATTATGTCTGTTGCATATGACAAACATATATGTAGAAAATCCTAAAGATTCTAGGAGCAAAACCTGCTAGAATAGAGAAGTCCATTAAAGTAACAGGATAGGAAACTACATGCAAAAATCAGTTGTGATTTAAACTATTAATGATAAATAATTGAAAAAGTAAATTAAGGAAATAAGCCCATTTACAATAATAAAAACAAGAATAAATTTGGAATAAACTCAACCAAAGAAAAGAAATGCTTATACACTGTTAATTACAAAATTTTAAAGAAATTTTAAAAAGACATAAATGGAAAGTCATCCATGGTCATGGATCAAAATAATCAATATTGTTAAAATATTTATACTACTCAAAAGGATATATAGATTCAATGCAATCCCTATCAAAATCCCAATGGCATTCTTTATATAAATAGAGAAAAGCACTCTCCTAAAATTAATATGGGACAGCAAAAGACCCCCAGAGCAACTTTGAGCCTTCCCCGGGAACCTGCCCCTATAAATCTCATGGCATGGAGGAACAGAGGAGAATATATGTTTCCTGCACATAGCTGGTTCCCAAAAGGAAGAGTGGGAGATAGGAATTGAATGATCTAGCCATGCTCAGTTTTTATCCCAAAGATCCCAAGGGGAAGAAGAGTTTAGGCATGACAAGGAGCAGGAGGGTTCTGCTAGTAGAACTTTCTTCAGGAGTAGGAAAGCATTTCTTTCAGCAGAATAGGATCCTTTTTTAGAATTTTTCCTACAATGTGGTTTGTACCAAAGGAAAGGTAAGATTCACACAGATGTTAGGAGGGAAAAGAAAAGCAAAGGAAGCATTAAGTTTGCCTCTGGAATATGAAAAGAATCTATGTAGTTCAATTATGTTCACCAAGAGACTACAGCATTATGGCTTAGGGTTAGTCTCAGGGTGGTAAAGCACATGCATTAGCATGACCTTGTCTTCTTTTGACCTAGTGGGATGACTTCCCTTTGGAGGAAGTGGTGTTCGGGGTCTTGTATTCATCTCATCTCTTTCTCTATCACCAACTCTAAAATAAATTACATTTGATAGTCCATGAGTGGTTGAGATTTCTAGATTAAGGGGAAAAAATGTAGAATTATACTTTAGAGAGAAGGGGGGGAAAACATTTATACACCCTGTTCTAATATGTTTCAAGAATAATACTGCTTCAAAATATTTCTCCTTTAATTTTTATAATAAAACTGTGAAGGGATAATTGTCAACTTAATTTTACAAATGGGGAAACATACTTAGAGATATTTGGAAACAATAAGAGATAGGACCAAAAATGGAACTAAAATTAATATTGTTCAACTCTAAAACTTCTATTTTCTTTTCTTTTTTGTTCAATAAGAAATGAAGTTTATTTTGTTTTTTAAAATATTTTCAGTTGTAGATGGACACAATTCCTTTATTTATTTTATGTGGTGCTGAGGATCTAACCCCGTGCCTCACATGTGCTAGGCAAGCCCTCTAGCTTTGAGCTATAACCCCAGCCCCAGAAATGAAAACTGTGAAAGTAAATTACTTAGAAAGTAATGAACCCTTGAGACCAGCTTCAGAGTGTCAGTAGCCTGTAACTGTATAATTTGGATTTTTATTTCTGATTGGATGTTTTTCTCTCCCTTAGCCCAGTGAGAAGGGTCACTGAATATTTATTTTCAGCAGTTTATGTGGTACCTGTTTCTATTTCTAAGCTCTACCTAATAGCATTTCTGATTCCTATGATAATTATTGGCTTCTACTTCTATAGCTTCTATTTATTTATCTATTTATTTATTTATTTATTTATTTTTAAAATTTTATAGACTTCATTTTGATTCATTGTACACAAATGGGATACAAGTTTTCATTTCTATGGTTGTGCATGTTAATCATACATGTACATAGGTACATGTCTGTCTCATTCCACCATTTTTCACTTCCCCTCCCTATCCCCTTTTCATTTCCCTCTTTGCAATCTAAAAGTCCTCCACTCTTCTCTCACCCCCGCACCCCCCAAACCCGATTCTATATCATCATCCTCTTATCAGGGAAAGCATTCGGCCTTTATTTTTTGGGGATTGGCTTATTTCACTTAGCATGATAATCTCCAATTCCATTCATTTATCTGCAAATGCCATAATATTCTTCTTCTTTATGGCTGAGTAGTATTCCATTGTGTATATATACCACAGCTTTTTTATCCATTCATCTGTTGAAGGGCATCTAGGTTGGTTTCACAGTCTAGCTATTGTGAATTAAGCTGCTATAAACATTGATGTGGCTGTGTTAATGTAGTATGCTAATTTTAAGTCCTTTGAGTATAAACCAAGGAGTAGAATAACTGGGTCAAAAGGTGGGTCCACTCCAAGTTTTCTGAGGAATCTCCACACTGATTTTCATAAAATTTCTATTTTCAAAACATTTTACATCTTACATAAGATTGAGCAAGTTTACATTAACTATCTGCTATAAATTTTTCTCTGAAATGGATTAATTATAAAGGAAAATATCTTTTCCTTTCTCTATAGGCAAATACAATATCTAATGAGTTTTTTCAAAGCTGGGACTCTCATTTCAGGGGGATATTTTCATATGCAAGAGTCTATCTGGACTTAACATTCTTAGGCTTACATTCAAGTTCTAGAAATAAAATCTCCTTTGAGTGAGTTGGTCTTTAGCGTAAGCAAAAGAGCCCATGCACATAAATGACATCTCTTAATATTTACCAACAATGAAAATGTTAGTTTATATAGTTGGTTTCTGTCAAGATTTCATATTGCTATTAAAGAGAGGCACTAAATGCAAGATACTTTTATGAAAATACTTTCATATGTTTCAAATCACTCAAGATTTAATGTCACAGAGTAAACTTAGAGCTTTCCTGAAACAGAAGGAGAAAACAAAATTGAATTTTTGCAGCAATTTAGCTATCTTTAGGTAAATTATAATCTCACTTACCCTGAACTATTTTCATTCTACTTGATGTTTTCCACTTCATTTTACTGAATTGTTCAAATAAAAGCAAGAATATTTGAGATAAAACATTTAAATTTATTAATATTATTTTTCTTTCCACTTTTTTATTGGTGCATTGTAGTGTTATATAATAATGTGATGTGTGTTCCATTTTCATACATGCATACAATATAACAATCTAATTTGGCCACTATCACTCTGGGAGCTCTTATGCTTGTTGGTACCACCCTACTTTATATCTAACACTAAAATATATTACATCTTGAAAATTTGACATAATTAATCCTAGTTAAATTTTTGGATCACTTACTGACAGCCATGATCAGAGCATTTTATACATATGTAATTGTCACAATCATCTTAGTGGTGTTATGATTATCTACATTGGGCCAACAGGAAAAATGGCCAAATTATATACCCAAGGACACATAACTAGCATATAAGAGGACCAGCATTTAAACTTGGGACAGAATTATTCACAAGGCCATGAACTTGTATCAATTAGTGGTATTGACAATGGAATATTATGTAAATATTTAATTTAAAAGTTGATTTTTCATAAGTTGGAGCCAATGCATTTTTTTAAGCTTCAACTTATTTGATATTCCCCTTTAAGCAACAGGTGTTGGTGAGGATGTGGGGAAAAAGGTACACTCATACATTCCTGGTGGGGTTGCAAATTAGTACCGCCACTCTGGAAAGCAGTGTGGAGATTCCTTAGAAAACTTGGAATGGATCCACCATTTGACCCAGCTATCCCACTCCTTGGCCTAAACCCAAAGGACTTAAAATCAGCATACTACAGTGATACAGCCACATCAATATTCATAGCTGCTCAATTCACAATAGCTAGATTGTGGAACCAACCTAGATGCCCTTCAATAGATGAATGGATAAAGAAACTGTGGTATATATACACACAATGGAATATTACTCAGCCATAAAAGGAATAAAATTATGGCATTTGCAGATAAATGGATAGAGCTGGAGAATATCTTGCTAAGTGAGATAAGCCAATCCCAAAAAACTAAAGGCCAAATGATCTCTCTGATAAGTGGATGATGATATATAATGCAGGGTGGGAGGGAGGCAAGAATGGAGGAAGGATGGATTGCATAGAGGGAAAAGAGGGGTGGGGACGGGGTGGGGGAAAGGAAAAATAACAGAATGAGACAAACATCATTACCCTATGTACATGTATGATTGTGCAAATGGTGTGACTCTACTTCATGTCCAACCAGAGAAACAACAGATTGTACTTCATTTGTGTACAATGAATCAAAATAAATTAAATTTTTTTTTTAAAAGCATATAGTCCCTTTGTTCTGTTCCCAGAGTGCCTGGTCAGCAAAACAATACTACCTTCCCTCTCACATCATGCTATTCTTACATACCTATGTCCCTTTCTAGATTACCAGCTCCATATTTCTGGAATTAATTAAATGCTATACATAAACACTCCACAAGTGTTTAACAGAGTCAGTTTGAAGAATGTCTATGCAGAGAGAGGAACTTCAACTCAGTTGTTTGCTAAGACAATGGTACAGTTTTTCTGAGGATGACCATATTAGAGCCTGTTATTTGAAGGAGGGAAGAACACTAGGGAAATGGCCAGTTAACTAATCATGCAATAAGTGGGCAAGAGTGAGGTTATAGAGGTGATGACAAGGACATCATGTTCCACAATCATACTTACAAATCCAATGAAGGTTATATTTAATATTTTCATAAAGATTTTGAAAAAAAGGAACAGATAATATCAAAGGTTACCAACAGGCAGATGATGATTCTGACATCTCTCAAGGGGTCATATATCTCTAACATTTTATTGTTATCTGCCTTGAAATTTATATTATGCATAAAATTTTACTCTATAATTTTATTATATCCATTATTGAATGTTTCACTAAGCCTACAACATTTTGTATTACTTATAGCACGTCATTACCAAATAAATGTATTTAAAGCCAATCCTTTAACTTTTTGAATTCAAGATAATGTTGGTCATGCACAACCACAAAAATGGAAAGTTATACTCCATGTATGTATGATATGTCAAAATACATTCTACTGTCATGTATAACTAAAAAGAACAAATAAAAATATTTTTTAAAAAATTGGCACATGCCCCCAGTGCCAAAAAATAAAAAATAATAAAATTCTAGAAAAGACAGATAACATTGGAAATAATTTGCTTACTTCAATAAAGGAGCCCATGAGATTAAATCATTAAGTTTTAACTACATGCTTATCATCGGCAAAGAGGCAGGGAAATTTGCTTCTTATTATCTAAGTGAGTGGAAATATATGTGCATGCCACTTAGTGCATGCCACAACGTTAAGCAACATACCATCACTACTTGTATGAAGAATATGAAGATTCCAATGAAATGATCTTTGTAAAGTGCTCAATACATGGTCAGGCACATCCTAACCCATCTCACTATTGAACAGTGTGGAGATAAGAGTAGAAGTTGGAGACATTGGCCTGATCATAATCTTAGTATAAGTGGTATGTCTAACTGCCCGAGTTGAGGGATATATTTCAGCCAAGAGTAGAGAGAATATTCAAATGGTGGCAACAGGGTGAAAGAGAAGGAAATGGTGATGAGTGTTTTATTTTTAGATCAATGAGATTATCTCTTGAAAATGTTTAAAGAGAGCATAATAGAAAATAAACTGCATAAATAAATTAAATATTTATAAAATAAATATAAAAAAATTATAAAATAAATAAATTTGAAATTGCAAATTCATCTTTAATGTCAAGGACAGTAACTTTATTTCTTTGTCAAAGGTGAGAGTGGGTGAGACATCACCAAATAGCCCTAACAATTTTTAGTTGTCACTGTGATGCATATACCTGGCTGAACAGGATGGAAAGTAAGCTATTATCTTAAACTAAAGAAAAAGAATAGGTGGGCACGGTGGTGCTTGCCTGTAATCCCAGCACTTGGGAGGCTGAGGCAGGAGGATCTCGAGTTCAAAGCCAGCCTCAGCAACTTAGCGAGGCACTAAGCAACTCAGTGAGACTCAGTCTCTAAAAAAGTACAAAAAAGGGCTGGGGATGTGGCTCAGTGGTTGAGTGCGACTGGGTTCAATCCCCAGTACCAAAAAAAAAACAAAACCAAAGAATATTTGGGTACATTTTTGTTCTCTGTCACTTAGCATTCAAAGGAATAAGAAATAGCCTAAAGTAATTTAGGCTTAGGAAGCAAGGATACTCTCAACTATTTTAAAAGGACACTGGCAGGTATTACTATTATTTGTATAATATCTGCCAATTCCTTTTAATCATAAAAGTTTGAGGAAAAAGTAAGAAAGCAAGGTTTCCAGGGAGCTAGAAGTTTCTAGCCCAGTTAACAAGTAATCCTATGCAAAATAACTTTCAAACTAAAAAGGAATTTCAAAAGCACCCAGCACTGGTTGCCATGGCACCAAGAGTAAACTCTATGGCTGTCTTTAGATATGTCTGCTTTAGGGGATATTTTGTGCCATTTATGCCCCGAGGAAGAACCAGGCAGTTAATCTGTGCTGGGATGTTTGGTCCTCTGGGAGAAAGAAGAGATCATGACTCAAGGGAAGAAGACTCAGTAGGGGACAATGCTGGCAGGTGTTTGCTCTCTGAAATGACTAGTAGCTAGAGAAAAACTTAGCTGGGGTGGGTTTCCAATACATAAACACTGGCAGTGCAAGGAAAAGGGGAAGTAGACAGAAGGGATCCACCAATAGAGTGACCAGCCATCCCTTTTTTATCTAGGACCGAATGGTTTCTTTGGATGTAGATTTTTTAGTTTTAAAATTGGAACAGTCCTGGGCAAATTGGAATGGTTGGTCACAGCTTTATCTGTGCACACTATACACTTCTGTACCGAACACAGAAGGATCCGCAGAACACAGGTATAAAGCACCAATCAGTGGTTAAACCATGAGCCACCAATGTGCGAAACCATAAATAGCCCATCCAAAGTCCCCATCAGCAAATGAATAGGGAGACATAATATTTTAAAAGTACAATATTGATCAGTAATAACTAATCTGAGACAGTATTCAAAAACATTTTAAAAAATCTTTTTTTCTTGGTCTTGACAAAAACTGTCTTCAATCACCACCTTCCAAGTTACTGTAAGTGACTAAGTTTTCATTTTTCAACAGGAAAGCTGTCTTCACTTCAGCATAACTATGAAGGCAGCATGTTATCTGCTAATTGGGGAATCTGCCCTACAGATGTTGGACCCAGAACCCGCCCCTCTGCTTTGATTGATGCTTTCAAAATAGCTACCTCACAACCTGCTTCTCTTTTCTCAGAATGGAGTTTCATTCAGAGCTTGCATGAGAACATCCAGTTGGTAAGTATCAGGAACTCTGGCTATAATATAATCTGAGAAATGTGTGAGCTTCTGCCTGTTCTTCGGGGTCAGATGGAATTTCAATTTAGCCAATCCATAGCTCCCACCAGGGCTTCTATGTTAGTTTTCCAGTTCTGTTTACACAAATGGACAAAAACACCTATAATCATGCATTGGAATTTTAGCAGACTCATTTCTTGATAATGCAATTATCTGGTCACTTGGTTTAAATAAGAAGTTCTTACTTTAAGACTATGTGAAAATAAATCTTTGGCACTGTGCTAGTGTGTACTCATGACATGTGGGGAAAACACTCCCTCTGTGATGTGGGCGAGGTGTTTTCAGTGATGGTCTACTTTCTCTGTATTTGGTTGATCTTTGACTATATGTAAATCAAATGTAGATAGAGGTCAGGGCCTTGTGACAATCATACATTTCCAGTAACCAAAAACATTGCCAGTGGTAAACAAAAACTCAGGAGCATGTAATTATCAGTGGTTAAGTAAAAAGGCTCCACATTGTCCAAAGAACTCTGCAACTATTAGACCAGGTAGGTAACTGCCTTGTTAAAGGAGAGGATCTGAAGAGAGAACAGAGGAATCTTCTTTTTTGAGACAGCTATCATCATGGAGAAAAGCAAATATTGATTGAGTTTTCATTCTGAGCAGCAGCAAACATCTGAGTGACAGTCTAAATCATGGTTTGATATGAAAATGATGATGATTAATTAAGCATGGCCAAAGAACATAGAAACTAAAAAAAGTATTTTTAAATTATGCATATCTTTCAGTGAATAAATTTAAATGTAGCGTGTTATCTAATGATGTGCCCAAGCATTTCCCCTCTTTAAAATCAAAGGACTATAGCTTTCAGAAATAATGATTCTTCAATGCAGTGGCTCTTGACAACATGTAAATGATATGTGATTGCTCCATAAAACCCTCATACCAGGTGCAAATGACAGACATAGCAGTCATGATGACAGAGGGTTCTTGTAAATAGCAAAAGGAGGGTTAATTTATTAAGAGTTTCAGCATCCACAGCTGTTTCCCTTCAACTAATGTGACTGAGCTGCTTTGTTAATAGACCTTTTAATACACTCTCTGATTATGTTACTTTGTTTCTCTGCTACATTTTTGAGTATCAGGTTGATATGGTACTGAAAAAGGACTTAAAAAGATTCTGATGAAACCCAGAAAGATGTCAAATCCAATGGCATTTGCTAGGTGCTGTGCTTTTCACTTATGGTTGCTTTAATCTAAATGACTTTGCCTGGTGGACATAAAAGTCCCTCAAGTGTTATTTTTTACTGTGAAGTGAATGCATTTTTATTTGAGGCCTACAAAGCGTATGCTTCAATGGAATTTATCAGTGGTTCAGTCTTTGTTCAGGAATTTGAGTCAAATCGTTTTCATCAGGCTGATTGTAGTTATGACTAAGATTATGTGAGTCTGTTCACATTTCATTACTTGGTACTATGCATGCTGTTGTGTTCTCTAGGAGGTTTATTCTAGGGCTGTAGAAACCAGGTCAACCCTAACAATACAGACCCCTCTGAGTGTGTGGCTGATGGTACTGATTCACCCCCACAACTGGTGGAGGCTCTTCACAAACCAAGAACAGCACTTGGGTATTCAAATGACACAGAACAATCAACTCCAACATTTAAAGCAGCATTCATTGTCAGTCTGTTAATAGTACAAAAAGCCTAATATATCACAAGTGGACTAAAGTAAGTTACAACAAGACCTGCCACATCCTGATGATTCAGTGACACTTCACAGGAACTAAGGATAAGCTGTTTCTTCACTAGTCCAGTCAAGGTAATGTAATGAAGGCAATGGATCCTATGGGGATTAAGGTTCTGTGAAAGTATGCAAAATTTTAAGAATTGGCTTCCGAAACATTGTGAGCATGAAATATTATTGTTTCCTAATACATTGTAGGTTTCAGGTAATGAAATATCTAAAAAGTCTTCTTCTGGGTGTAGGATATAATAGAATTTATTCCAGTTATCTACCCTCCTATGAAAATTAAAATTTGAACTCAATAATTCAGAAAGATTGAGAATATTTCCACAGTGCTATCTGCTATTGTTAGAAATTTGATCTAGGTCTTTTCTGTTGTGTGATGCCTGGGAAACAGCTGATGTATTGAAGACATATGGGGATATCTGTTTTCAATTGTATAATCTTAGTGGTTGGAATTATGCCAATGGAAACTAAGTTTAAGTTGTTACTAAGTATCATATCAAAGTATGCATTTAATGTTTTAAGGATTATAAGGATATTTTGAACTTCTAGCTTATACTAAACTCAAAAAGAATCATCTATGATAATAATTTAAGCTTAAAAAATTTTGGGACACACAGTACACACACATTCCATGTATTTATTCTCATTAAGGTTTCTGTAAATCTTGTAACCACCAGAAGAGCCTAAATCTACCTGCTTCATAGACTCAACCTGTCAAAAACAGAATTCATCATCTTCCTCTCTAAAAAGTATTTATACTCTGAGTTATTTGGCTTGGTAGAAGATGTCCAAGTCAGAAACCTGGATATTATCTCTGATTCCTTCCTGAAATTCCTTCCTACCTACAATCTAATAAAAATTCTCATCAATTCTTCCTCTTAAAAATATTTTTGCAGTTCATTCACTCTCTTAATGCCTCAAGTCTAGGTTAGAGCCTTGAACTGCTGGATTGGGTCCACACCCCCTTACTATATCTCTTTGTTTCTAGTATTAATTTGATCCATTTGATTTTCTATACTGCAACTATTTAAGTCAGCTGTTTTGCTGCTATGACCAAAAGACCCAACAACAACAGTTAAAAGGGGAAAAATTTATTTGGGGGGAAATGGTTTCAGAGGTTCAGTCTATAGTTGCCTGAACTATTTTTTTGCCTGAGATAAAGCAGAACATCATGGTGGAAGGATATGGTGGACGAAAGTAGCTCAGGACATGACAATCAAGAAACAGAGTCTAGCTCCATTTACCAGGGACAAAATATATACACCAAAGATATGCCCCCAATGACCCACCTCCTCCAACCACACCCTACCTACCACCCAGTTAATACATTTAACTGGAATAATACACTCATTAGATTTAGGTTCTCATAACCCAAATATTTCACCTCTAAATTTTTTTGCATTGTCTCTCACATGAGCTTTTGGGGGATACCTCATATCTAAACCATAACAGCAACCAAAAGAACTTTTGTGAAATTCAAATCTGAAGTTCTTCTGCCACCCACACTTAGGGAGAGGCTCCACTTCAGTTCCTATCCCACATTCCAATCATTCCTAGCCACACACTTACTCACTGACACATCCAGAAGCCTCTTAATCATCGACATCTCATAATCCAATTAAGTTGACAATTCAAATTAACCATTAAACCTATTATATAAGTTCTCGATAAATGGTATTTACATTATAACTTAGAATCTACCACATAATAGGTGTCCATTACATCTTTGAATGAATATTAAGCAATGACAATGAAGACAAAATGATGTGCATGGAACCCTAAAGTTGGCATGACATGACAAGATGGGGAGGGAGTCACTTAACAGGTCCATTACAAACAGGGACAAGCCACTAGTCTAGGCAATGTTTTCTGACAACTGAGAATGAAGCCTTTTATCAGAGACCCACAGAAAATTTCCCAGCCAAAGTTATTTACAAATATTTTTGCCATTAAAATCCATACAGATATTTGAAATTCTTCTTGTAACATGGTTTTCTATTATTTTCCATCATTTTGTGAATCAAAATTTGAAAAGCAGAGGAACTTTCTAATGTAGTGGGACTACCCTGAGAAATCTGGAGTTGAAGGAAAAGAATTCATCTAAGATGTTATATGTTTAAAACAGAAATTTGTTTTAAAATCAATATACTCCTTTTTAAAAAGGTATTCATTGAACATTTTTTGTACTTCCATTCAATCCCAGACCCTGGCTGGGTATTACAAACATAAAAAGGAATATTAAACATTCTGACTTGTGACAAGTAACAGTTATGACAGATAAACTGAGAATTATGTGATGTGATATATTCAGTGGTACAGTTAGACATAGCTAGAGTTGTGCTGTGGTCTGAAAAATTCCTGGGTTGAAACCTAATTCCCTTTGTGGCAGTAGTATGGAGTGGACCCCTTGGCATGTGGTTAAGTTATGAGGACAGAGTTCTTGAGGGAGCTTGTTCACCCTTTCCACCGTGTGAGGACGCACACAGTGCCATCTTCATAGGAACTCTCATTAGACACTGAATCTACTAGTGCCTTGATCTTGAATTCCTAACCTGTAGAACTGTAAGAAACAAAGTCCTGTTGTCTGTAGGCCATCAGGCTTATACTACTATATTTTTGCTAAGCTGAGGTGGTCATAGGTAAAAGTTAGTAAAGATTTTCCTGAAATTACTCCTTGCCAGAGTCATAATGTTATCCACTGTCAGAAATGGATATGAAGTAAAGATATTCTAAGTAGAGGAAAGGTGAAAATGGTGGTAGTGTGCTTGAGTGCTATAAATGTACAATGTTAATGGAAAGGGGTAAGAGATGGAGTTGAAGAGCAGGCAGGGGTCAAAACCTGGAACCCCTCAAATGGCATGCTAGAATTCTTGGAAGTTATCCTGAAGACAATAGGGAGCCATGTAACGTCTTATGCAAGGGAGGGAGGCCGAGGATAAATGAACCCTTAAGTAAAACGTACTTCCTAGGCTAAATGTAGAAGAGATTAGAAGCTTCCCCCTTTCTGCTCCAATAGGAATTTATTTAAAACAAACAAACAAAAAAACCCAAAAACTCTTATTCATCTTATCGAAATGCTTTGGCACTCCAGTAGCTTCTCCTTCTTAAACCAGTGGTTCTCAAACCTGAGTATAGACCAGATTCACCTTGAAAAGTTGTCAAAATGCAAATGTTGGATGAAGTTGGAGGCCTGAGATTTTACATTTCTAACAAGTTCCAGGCTAACAATGTTTGTCCTTAACCATCCTATGAGAACCATGGATTCACTCTATGATTTCATCCTACATATTATTTATCTTTTCTTCCCAAACATCTAGTGCAGCATCTGGCATTTAACGGGTATTCATTCACTATTTTCAAAGAAAAGAATAAAGGGAGGGGGAAATTCCAAGTACATATATTAAATATATTATAATCATTTCTATTTCTTCATCAGAAATTAGACAAAATGATAAAAGTATATGTGTTTATATGCCAGGAAAAATAGAGGGACAATAATAGTGGTAGGATATGAAGACTTCTGTTTGATTTCCAGTGCTTATATGAACAGAATAGCCTTGAACAAGCCATTTTGCTTTCCACGGTGCCCTATCTGTGCCTCAGCGGATAATAAAATGGTCATTAGAAATGCTTCATTGAATAGGTCCTTTTGAAAAATGTCTCAGAAAGAATTTATTCATGGAAAGATTATTGAACTTAACTTTGATACAATGAATGCTGCGCACAGAATAAAGAACTCAAATGCGCTACAGCAAAAGTTCTCTTGCATTATGTCTTAAATTCTTTTCTCCTTGATAAATTATTTTGCAAAGAAACTATATTCATTGTGGATTGATTCTGCTGTACTTCATATATGAATGCTTCAGTTATAAACTACACTTCACGGGGGTGGATTCTCTTGATTCAGAGGGTGAAGGACTCATGCTTGGGGTCTTTTTCCAGAAGGGTCTCATTTATATCAAGGGATATTAACTTTGTCAATTTATACATAGTGACTAAATTTTCATGAAGGTGGACTGCTTATTTGCTGCCATATGTGGTTGGAATTTGTCACTTAGTTAAGGATAAAAATCTTCCTACCTTCTAGTATATTCCAACTATCTAAAATCAATGCAGAGATGCAGTAAAATCTCTAAACTAAAATGTTTTTAGCAAAAATGCAAATATTGATGGGAATTTGCCCACAATACTGTAATTCAGAAAAAAAAATCACATCTGAAATTTTATCTGGCTCAAGATTTACCTAAACAGAAAGTGGAAAGTCCAACTCAGTCTTTTTCCAAAAGGTGCTTCCTGCTATCTCAAGATTATGAAAAGAACATAGGGACTTATTAAACCCAGGAGAAGAGGAAAGACTTTAGTCTTAGTCTATGCTCTGGCTTGATTGTGTATGTCCCCTCCAAAATTCACATTCAAACTTAATCTCTAATGTGAAGATTAGATCATTAGAGCTCCTTCATGGAGAATGACATTAAAGCCTTAATTTAAAAAAAAAAAAAAAAAAAAAAAGCCTCATGTAGCATTCAGCATTTTGCCCTTCCACCTTTTACCATGTGAGGACACAGTGGCAGGGCACTATCTTAGAAGCAGAGACCCTGCCTTCATCAGGCACTGAGCCTACTGGTAACTTCCCAGCCTCCAGAACTTTGAGAAATAAATTTATATTATTAACAAATTACCCCATCTCAGGTATTTCTTTTTAACAGAACAAGCAAAACTGACACTATAATGATCACTCCTGAGATGCTTCTTCCCCAAGCTCCTAAAGAATACTTGAAAACTATCTTCCCTAAGGTTGGATACCAAGCTCAACCACCGACCCTAAGCAACTGTGGAGTTGTTCTCCTCCCTCTCCACCACACACCTTGAAGTTCTAGTACCTTCTTTAATTCCAACCAGAGATATGATCCACGGTCTTCAGCTATATTCTTAGGTCCCCAGGACATTCCACCTTCTAAGGTTGTTCCCTCTTCCCCAGCTTGAGTCACCACCCTTGATCCAGTCCTCTATCTAATCACTCTAGGCTAAGTCTTTGATGGAGTTAGTTTTCCTTTCTCAATTAAGATTTTCAGTTCTTCATCTGCACTGAACCTAATTCCACCTGGATTAATCCTATGGTCTCTTAATGACTCTCCTTGCCTCCTCTCTCTTCTCATTCAAATGATTCTTTTACATTCCATAACCATCTGGAAGCATAGAACTGATTATTTTAGAACAGGAATCGATAAAGTACAATAAGGCACACAGGGCAAATATGACCCTCTCCTTTTTCTTTTCTTTTAATTACCCTCAAGCTAAAAATGACTTTAACATTTTTCAATGATTAAAAAATTAAAAAGAATATTTCATGAGAAAAATATATGAAATTCATTTTTCAGTGTCCATGAATAGTTTCATTGAAATGCATTCATGCTCATTCATGTATGAACTATGGTCTTGGTTACTTTGACACTATAATGGCAGAGTGGAGTAGTAAAGATCATATACAGCACCTACTATATTTACCACCTAGCCTCTTAGAGCACTGTTGGAAAAACTTTCGTAAATCACAGTAGAAAAGATCCATCTCAGAATACAATGTATCTATTTCAGAATATAACAGTGAAGCAAATATTGGTACAGGCATTAGCATAATCACTAGTACATGGGGAGAACCCAGTACATCCTATTATTATTTCAGTAGGAACAGAAAGGTTTTTCTTTTTCATTTAGAGAATGCAAAAAATTTATATGTTGCATTTCAAATTTTGTAAAGAATTGAACTTTTTTTTCTTAGAGAAGTGGGTGTTTTAAATTAAGAATGGTTTTGAAAAGGAAAATCTGATCCATTTCAGTTTCATTGTATCCACTCATTCTGGGTCATTTTGACATTGAGGCTGATTAATGTGCTTATGCTTGTAAATTAATACTTCAGGCTCTTGTATGAAATTGTAGGCTATCAGACTAAAAATAATTTTCCAAAAACATAAATAATATCATAAATTGAACCTCAAATTATGTAGATCTACATATATAATTAATGTCTTGTGAAAATGCCTAGAAGAGTTCATTGCATTGGATACATTTAATGACATTTATTTCTCTTTTGCTCACCTCTCATCCCATGCTTTCTTCTTACTTACACTTAATAAGGGATCTCAGCAATCAGGCCTAGCACATAAGAGATGAAGTTAATATTGATTAAATTGAATATAAATATAAGAAATGTGAAGTATTGTTATATAAACTTAAGAAACATTCTGTAGGCCAAATTTTATCAAAAGTGACTCTCAAAAATAATTATCTAATAGCAATTTTACCACCACTCTAATCTGGAGTACCTATTCCACTGTTGTGTTTTAGAAGAACCAATCAACCACTCTACTCCATCTTTTCCTACCTGAAAATAACTATGGCTGAAATGGCATTATGGATTTTCTTTTTAAACCCATACCTAGCTAGGTGTAAAGAATTAATCTGTAGCTGGGCGGGGTGGTGCACGCCTGTAATCCCAGCACTTGGGAGGCTGAGGCAGGAGGATCGCGAGTTCAAAGTCAACCTCAGCAACTTAGCAAGGCCCTAAACAACTCAGTGAGATCCTGTCTCTAAATAAAATACAAAATAGGGCTGGGGATGTGGCTCAGTGGTGGAGTGCCCCTGGGTTCAATCCCCAGTACCAAAAAAAAAAAAAAAAAAAGGAATTAATATGTAAATGATTCTAGGGCAGATCAAAGACACACTCTGTTTTAAAGGATAACTCTCAAACATTTGCCTTTGAGGGCAATTAAACTTATCAAATTTCTTAACCAGTATGCATTAAAGGTATGTTTGTTTTGTTTTCATATGTTGTATCGTACTTGAAACGAAAACTAGATTCCCACCAAGGATTGTAAGAAAGTCTTATATGGGCACATGCTGGTAAGGAGACAAAGAACTGTTTGGGGCAATGATATTTAGAGGTAAATAAGGGAAGAATATGTTGTTCATCAGAAAGGAATCTATATCCCAGTCACAACACTTCCTTCTGCACCAGAAACCAGCAAAAGAAGAAATAGAGAAAAGAGTATATAAATGGTTTAGGATTCAAGTAATCAATAGTCACCCTCAAACACAGAAATGCCAACACCATCCAAAATCAAAGTTAAATGCTATGTTCTATGAAACTAACTGTGAAGATGATTTAGAAAATTGTGCAAATTATAGTTTGTACCCTTCATTTATCTGCACTACTATTTGTATAACATTCCAAGGCAAAATTATATTCCTTCTCACATCAGCTTGTTGATGTCTAGACTCTCAAGTAAGTGCTGGCTTCAGAACCCCCAAATTTAGCTTTTGATTCTAAACAAGAGTCTATCAAAGAATGTCCCGAGTATCATGCATTTCTGAGGTTCCCTGTGATTTTCTGATCTTCCTTTATCTCAGTGACTGAATATCCTTTTCCTTCCTGACACAAATGAAGTAGATACTATTTTCATTTTACATAAATAAATATGTGTTAGTCTCTCCCTTCAACTACTTTCGTCCCAAAAGAATTGCATTAAATGCATCCAGATTGTAGAGAGTTAGCAAAGAATAATGGAAATAGGAAGCATTAACAGGAAAAATAGACTCTCGAAAACCCAAAATGTTTCCAGGTTATCTATTTTAGCTTTTGATCAGATTGTAGAAATAAGACCAAGAATCACATAAATGTTAGGAGCTAGAAAAAGTTCATGTGATTCAACCTTAAAGCCTTTGATCTATACGAAAAACAAACTTCTACTCAATTTCTTAAAGGCTCAGACTGGGCTGGGGAAAAAAATAATACTTTGGGAAACCAAAGGTGAACTGGCCTTGGGAAAGCAAAGGCTCTCTAGGAGCTGACCACACATCCCTCAAGGTTTTTATTGACATAAAACCTGTTTTCTTCTGTTTCTATGCCCTTTCCCTCATACATTTCCTTCCAAGCCGGACCTCTGTGCCAGAAAGGAGGTTTGTGGTAGAGGTTAAAAAAACAAAAGTTGCTTACAGACATCCTGCTTCCTGGGCTTTAGTTTTCTAAGGGGAAGATACACAGAAGGAAAGGAGAGGTGGACAGTGCTTTTAGTACAGAGTGAGAGGACAGAGAGTAAAGGGGGACTGGGAAACAAGAGTAAAAGTGCCAATGAAGCCTGGAGGCAGCAAAACCTCAGAGAAAGGGTTGCAAAGCATCCTCAGAGAAGCCATTTCTCATGCTCAGAACACAAAGCATCAGCAAATTCCAAAGTGTTCAAATTCAGTACTGGAGCCACTCAGTACTTGGAGAGCTGCCTCCTTCCAAGGCCCATGTGGGCCTGGATGGTGACACACAACTCACTGAAGGATCTCCAGAGCCGGGAACAATGCAAGTCCATTATCAAGTCCTCAGCATTTGTTGAATGAATAAATGAAATCAATAGAGAACATAATGATCAGAAATAGAACATTCATTTTGGGGGCACTACATAAGTTAATTGAAGTTTTGTGGGAATACAAGTTATGAGAAGTCTCATTTGCCCAACCCCCCAAATCAATGGTGCATTCTGAATAAGCATTCTGGCAAGATGGAGTTTCAGAATCATATTTAATATGGTTTCTTTCACACTTGGATTTTGGGAGTAGGATACATACCCATACAAAAATGTTCCCATGAGATACTAAGTTAATTCTGGCATCTGGGAGAAGATGATAGAAGCAAAGGTTCTCTGCAGGAACCTCCAGAGATTCTTGATTTCCCTGTCAGTGGCAGCTCCAGAACTTTTATTTATATAACATTTTTTGTCTTAGCGTTAGTCTAAGGTCTAAGGGGGTAAAAAAAAGAGAATCCCCAAAATAGCTATGAATGACCATTTGTCAAGCATTTGAATTTTTTTTTCAACTAAATATATAAAGGACCTCTCTTTGCCACTTGCTAATATTTTTTCATTGATAGGTAGCTGGAGTCACCATCATAAAGACCATAAATTTTTAATCTGGAATAAGTAAGTGACTTTTTGCTATGCACTAATGTGCATAGAATAGTAAATAAAGGACTGATCTTGAACCAAATATGGTAATCTTTGACTTCTACTGATGTCATTGGGAAACATGTTTCTGCATATTTCATTCATGTAATGAAAATCACATTAAAACACATGAATGCTCTAGTTAATTTAACAACCACAAAACTACTGAAAGAATTTATTTTATTTTGTTCTCTTAGGTAATCCTTTTTAACATTTGGATAGATTGCACAATTATTCTCCCTACAGTCATTCATATATATTGTTTATGATTTTTCACTGTCAACACTGTGATGGACATCTTTGTGCATACATTTTTTCTTCCAGATTTAGGAATATTTCTTTAGAATTGATTGCACAAAATTAAATTACTGACCCAAAAGCCATTACCATTCAAAAATTCCTGAGTCATACAAGCAAATAGATTTTTAAAACGGTATAACCCAGGCACTAAAATTAGTCCTTGTGTCATTTCCCTGTGGTATAACTTGGGCAAGTTACTTAACCTCTCTAGAAGTTTCTCCAGAGGACTGGGAGGTTGTATTCAGCAATACATCTTCATAAAGACCGTGCTAACCACTCAGGAAATGGTTCCAATGAAAATATTCTAATCTAAGAGGCAAGAGTAGTTCATGATTGAATTATCTTGAATATTTGCAATTGTCTACTTCTTATTCTGCTTACTCTTTTGAATACTGTCTACTAATGTCAATTCTTTCTCATTCTTATTAATTTCAATATTTTTAGAGTTAACAAATAATAGTTTTTCTTTGTAATATTTGTCAAGAATACTTTCCTCTTTTAGCTTTCACTTGAATTTTAACTTATAATCTATTCACTTATTTTATCATATCTACTAACTTATTGTTTTCTTTGTTACTGCTTTTATTTCTCATAACTCAGAAAAGCTTCCCACCTCACCCCAAGACTTAATGTATTCAACTGTTTGATTCCTTTTTTATAATGGAGTATTTTACCTGAAATCATTCATTATTAATTCATTTGGACTTTCTCTTAGTATGCATCATCGGGTGAATTAAAATATTTCTTCCAAAATGTTGGATCAAAATGTTAATTGAGAGAGAGAGAGAGAGAGAGAGAGAGGGAGGTTAAAATAGCCATGTTTACTCAAATGAACTGTTTTTTTTTTTTTTTTAATCCTCCCTCCCCACTTATTGAGGATTAGCTTCCACATATCAGAGAAAATATTGGGCCTTTGGCTTGGGGGGTTTTGGCTTATTTCACTTAGCATGATACTGTCCAGATCCATCCATTTACTTGCAAATATCATAAAGTCAGTGGAGTAGACAAAAGCAAATGAAGAGAAGGGAGAGGGATGGGAAAAGGAAAGACAGTGGAATGAATCTGACATCACTTTCCTATGTTCATATATGAATATACTACAGTGAATCTCACCATCATGTATAGCCATAAGAAATTAATTTTAAAAAATAACTATGGGTAAATGGCAGAAAGATCAATAGAGTAGAGGGAAGGAAACAGGGGGTGGGGGAAGGGAAAGAGAAGGGGAGGTACTGGGGACTAAATTAGAACAAGATATGTTCCATGCTTTTATAATTATTCAAAATGGATTCTATCATCATGTATAATTAAAAAGAACCAATAAATAAATGCAAAAATGTTAATTTAAATACTGTTCTCATTCCTGTTTGGTCATGGGATCTCTTTGATTGTATATTTCTTATATGTAATGGAGTTTTGGGGTCTTTTTCTTCATTTAGACTCTTCCTTCTCATATCATTATTATCCTATTTATTTATTTTAGTTTTTATTGTGCTCTATTATCTACTGAGGTTGGGTACCATACTGTTTATTCTTATTTTCATTTTTTATTTTTAGCTATGTTCTTCCAACTTATTTTCCATGTGATTTTGGTAATTATAACTTCTGGAAATATAAATCTTCTTAGAGTGCCAAATGGATTGATATTAACTCTATCTAATTACTTTAAAAATTTCTTTTTTCAGACTTTCCTTTCAGTATATGTATTGTCACATTTACACAAGTCTTTGGCACTCCATAAGCCTTCTAGAATTCTTTAGGTCATATATGTTTCATGTTGATTCTCTCTTTTTTGTCCAACTCACCCTTTATTGATATTAAGAGGAGAATTCAATTTTTTCTGTTTCTGTTGTCTGCATTTTGATTTTATCATTTGTGAAATGCAGAGGGTTAGAAGGATAGGTCCTTTTAGACAAGAGCTTAATGGACCTCAACACAGGAGTTCACTAAAAATTGCTAGATAAATAATTCAATGAATGAATGAACATGGGAAACTTCTATTGGATTTTAATTGCTTAAACTAAGAGAGGAGAGAAACACCATATTAATATACTTCTATTATTTTTATCTTGACTCCATTCCATCCTTACTTCTGCACCATAGCATGACCCATTTGATGTCTGTACTCATTCTACCTCCTATCTTTACTTGTATTTCAAATATATTCAAGAGGAACCCTTCAGAACACTATGCACATGCTCAGAAATTACTTAGAATGGATTTTATTCATTGTGTTTTATCTACATACTATTCATGATGTAGAATGGGTGTTATCCATTCCCTTAAGAACAAATCAGGGGGAAAGGAACACTTGTACTTTGTTGGTAGGAATGTAAATTAGTACAGCCATTGTGCATGGAGATTCCTCAGAAAATTAAAAATAGAACTACCATATGATTCAACAATCCCCCTCTTGTGTATATATCCAAAGGAAATGAAATTAATGTGTCAAAGAGACATCTGCACTCCCACGTTCATTGCAGCCTCATTCACAAGGGCCAAGAAATAGAAAGAACCTATGTATCCATCAGCTGATAAATGACTGAAGAAAATGTGGCATATATACACAATGGATTACTATTCAGCCGTAAAAATAACAAAATCCCGTCATTTGTGACAACATAGATGAAACTAGAGATCATGTTAGTGAAACAAGCCAGGTACAGAAAGACATGTATAACATAATCACACTCAGACATGGAATCTAAAAAGGTTGATTTCATAGAAGTTGAGAACAGGATGGTGGTTACCAAAAGCTGGGGAGGTGAGGTGAGGATGGGAAAGGTTGATGGCAAAGGGTAATAAGTTGTGGTTAGATAGGAGAAATAAGTTCTGATATGCTATTGTGCAGTAAGGAGACTACAGATAATAATAATGTATTATACATTTCAAAAAACTAGAAGAAAGGATTTTGACAATTTTTAATTATCATAAAGAAATGGTAAATATTTAATAGATGTATTTCATCTGATTTAAATATTATATGGTAATGTATACATGGATCAAAGCATCATATGTTGCCCTATTAGTATGTACAATTTTAACTTTTTATATATCAGTTAAAAATAAATTTAATTTTAAAAATGAATCATATCATATCTCTTCCATTCCCTGCACCCTGTTGTCCAAATTCCATTACTTTCTCACTCTAGGGAACATGCACAGCTTTTTACTTGGTGGTTCTATGCTCCATGACTAAGATATCAAAGGTTTCTCTGACCAGGCTTCATTTCTTTCAGCTGGAGATATTAGACAGATGATTTGAGTTACTATTCTAAGTTCATAACAAATGTTTCATCATAGTTGCAGCTTCTCTCTTGTTAGATTGTTAAATTATAGCTCAATATCCCCAGCTTCACATTATAAGAGACACATATATCAAAATAAACTCTTACATGTAAAATGTGCCATTATCTCTACTATTACTGTATCATATCTAGGAAATTATTCTGTAGGAATTTGGGCAATCCTTCAAGATGAATTTCCTCATTACACTGTGGTTATAAAATGCAATCAGTTAGCAGAACCTCCTGTCATCTGACCATTAAAATGTGATGCCTGAGGCTTTTAGCTTTGCTCATTGTCCTCTTCTGATTCCTTTGTAAATACAGTTTGCCATTTGGATTGCTTTGCTAATTACTCAGGACCATATTCCATTCCTGCAAGCCAATTAAATACACAATAGTTCAGTGAAATGGAAGAAGAGCAAATTTGACCCTTCAGCATCAGGATAAAATTTGGTGGAAAAGATAACCTCATGCATCAATTTTAGCACAGGGAATGTACAGAAGAACAGATTCTGTTTGTCCCTCCACATCGACTCATATTCCTAGAGGCTTGAAGATAAGCTATTGCAGAATCATAAGAAGCTTTTAATAATGTACATTTTGTCTGGACATTCAGATGATGCAGGCCTATAATTCCAGATTCTCAGGAGGCTGAGCAGGAGGATCTCAAGTTCAAGGCCAGTCTAGGCAAGAACCTGTTTCAAAATGAAAAATAAAAAGAACTGGGGATGTAGGTAATGGTTGAGCACTTGCCTAGCATGAATGAGGCCCTGGGTTCAATCCCAGTACTAAAATAAAATCACACTCATGACCTTTGACACAAACTATTAAATCAGAATCTCTAGGGCTTTAGTTTGCCAGTATACATTTTTTTTTAAAAGCCTCAAGTGATTCTTAAATACAAAGATTGAAGAATCACTTATTAAGTATTATAAACCTACCAGCTCTTAAAAAAGCATTGTGTTTTTCTATTCAACTTCTTGATTAAAGATTAAAGAAGATCACAATCTTATTTATAGACTCAATTTATTGTGGTCTCACTGATGATTTTACTAACACAGAAGGCAAGTGATTATACCACTCACGTGATTAAGATGAATGTAATTTATGCACAAACCTAGCAAACAAATATTAAAAATATCTTAAAATATCAAAATAAGAAAATACAATATATCCCCTCTTGAAAAATGTATATTCCCTTTTGTGACCTCGGCTGTGATCTCACAGCAGTTCAGCAATATATTCATCTAAAGGATGACCTACCACATTCTCCACAACTGCTTCTGCCAATTGTTCCTCCATCTCTCTGAGAGTCTGTTTCTCACTCCTGGGTGTCTGTAAAGTCAGAAGCTGTAGCACATTGGTGCTTCCAACTTCTCTTCTCTCTTCCTCAATGTTTCTCTATATCATTTTGTCACTTCTGCATCTGTGTGCATGAAAAATAAGCATCTTTCTTCTCTCCAGAGGATAATCCTTCCCCAATCCCCAAACTTTAAGTCCCTTTTTACTTAAAAGATAAGAATGTATAGATTTCAGAAGGAAGAATGACCTGTGCTGCCCTTGAGCAGATGAAGGCAAGAGAAAGATGATAAGGAGTTCTCAGAATAGTTATACGGTTAGAAGGCTGAAATATCAAAAGAATACAAGCAAAGGGACAGATGCAGATGACAAGATACCTACAGGTGAGGTTGAATCACAGGATCCAGTAAGTTAAGATCTGAGAGATCAAAAGAGACACCGTACCTGAACTTCACATTGGTAACAAAGCTGCAGTAGCTGAATTTACAGTCAAATGAAAAGAAGTAAAAAATTGAGGATGTAAGTGGATTCCGTCAGAGAAGACACAGGAAAATATTGCTGAAAGTTTGTTTGTGTGTCATTGTCAACCAGAGGATGATTCTTTACACTTGGTTAACTTATATATGTCCTATTCCTGTATGCCTAAAAAATTATATCTCATGAAACTTCTCTATCTAAATTTTCCTGCCATTTCCAGGATGCTACATTATGTATATTTGAAAAATGTATGAAAACTATACTTACACAGGGTATGTCTTCCTTTGGGGTTTTTTTGTTGTTGTTGTTGTTGTTATTGTTTTGTTTTGTTTTAGTTCTGCATCCTACCTTTCTGCTGTGTAATCCCCAACCCTTGTCAATGTGGTTTGAACAAAATTGACCTCAGCTTCTTGCTGTCAGGATGAGCATGCAACTCAAGTTTGGCCAAATTTCTTCATGCCTCTGGTCTAGTGATTGGGTCAAGGATGGTACATTATCCAAGTTCTGTCTATCAGAGATGATGAGTTTCTGCCTAAGAATTTAAGTCAATATGGAGAAGGTAGGGCTGAATTATGGAGGAAGAGAAATAAGATCCAAATGACAATGAACACTAATTCTACCTGAAATCTAGCTCTGCCTTTTCTGTCACATGAGCTAATAAATTCCTGCCTTTGTTTAAGCAATTTTTAGTTGGGTTTATTTAACTTGCAGGAGAAAGTAATCTCACTATTAGAAAATAAAATGTAGTATAATCCTATCAAGTAATCCTGTGGGCTTCACGGAATGTATAGAGTCACAACCTCATCAGATAATATTGCAACTCTGTAATTATGAGGGATTATGTGGTGATCAACCCTCTGTCATTCAACCTGTACTCTTTTAGCTTAGAAAGTTTCTTCCTTTCTCTCATTGATATGTGAAATTTGCATAATTTTGGTTTTGATGCTCTGCTGTTTAAAAGACAACCCACTCTATGTATTTGTTAACTGAACAGTTCATTCATTCTCAATGTCTCCTGGTGGAATCAGTCTACCCTTATTCCTAACCCAGAGTGGGTGCTGTTGAATGTATCCCAAACTCAGGCTTATAGGGTGCATGACCCAGACCAGGTCAATTCCCTGGGAATTTTGCTGGAGTTTTTAGAAAAAAAGATCTCTGTATTCTCTGGGATCACTAGCTCTCAAGTACATGCAAGTCTTAGGATATATGAGTGGCACTCAGTACCTATGTGAGATTGAGTTCATCACAGATGAGAGTAAAACCAAAAGACAGAAAAGGGAGCAGTTTATATAACTATCTTTGAACATCAATCTGCCAATGGTTAAAACCATCTTCACCTCTTAGACTTTCTAGTCATGTAGGTCAACCTATTTCCTTACTTTGCCCTAAACTCATTTAGGCTGGGTTTTTGCATGTGGAATCAAAATCTTGAGTAACTTTACATTGGCATGGAGATTTAGTGCTTTTAGGTTATTGTCAGCTGTTACAGATTCTGAAATCCCATGTCTCAGAATTTGCTGAGAAGATATTAGTGACTGACTGACTTCTCTGAAAATACCTTGGTTGTCATGGTGATGAGAGGCAGCAGGTACCATATGAGAATTGTGAAATATTTTTATATAAAATCAGAACTAAGTTAGAAACACATTTAACCCAGTTCTGAATATACTACGTTCATAGAATCCCTAAGATTCTTGGAGAAACAGAGATGTCAGATTCTCTATGTTGTTCAAGGCATCTAAAGGGACAGTGTCATTTAAAGAGGGTGTCAAGTTTTGATATCCCCTCATCCCTAAAGCCAAGACCAGTGTATCTCAGAGATCATCACATACATTCTTCACATTTTATTCCCCATTTTGTAATCATGACAAGAAATAATACATAAGCAATGTGACTAGGCTTTGGGATTTTTTTTCTTTTCCCAAGATTTTTAACATTCAGATACTAATCTAAGAACTTACTTAAAGGATCAAAAAGTGAATTCAATTTTATCCCTAGTTTTCCAGAAGTTGCCAAAAATAATACACTGGAATGGCTATGAAATATTATTTGTGAAAATACTGAGTTTGTGTAGGGCTTAGGTGTTACTAAATTTCTTGTAGCACCCTGACAGCTCATCTCTTTCATATAAGATCACATCTAAGGTGGTTTAGTTCTTTGGTGCTCACCTGTTCAAATTACAGTATTTCTAATAAAAAAAA
>JAJEJO010001527.1:0-24438 GCA_020662805.1 Glaucomys volans
TCTCCAGGAATATCTGTATAACAGGTTGGCCAGGGATAGGTGTTTGATTTCCAAAGAACCATGCAGTCCAAATTTACTATTAAAGAGCTACATTTGTTTCCCAATTTTAAAACATAGTCATTAATAGTCATACTTAGTAGTTGGGTTCATTTTTTAACTTTCCATATTATCGTTGGTGTATTATAGTTGCACATAATGGTGAGATTTATTACATATTCATAAATGCACACAATAGAATGATACAATTTGGCCAATATCATTTCCTAGTATTTTACCATGCCCTCCCATCCTCCCTCCCCTAGTCATTTTCCTCTGTCATCCTAATGTCCCTTTAATTTTTTAGAGCATTGAAGTTATACTTAGTAGTTGTATTCATCCCAACATAACCATATGCCCATGGAACCTGATTTACTCCATTTCAGACCCCATGCTCTCCCCTTATTCCTCTCTTCTTCCCTCCCCATACTCTCCTTCCTCTACTCCACTGATATTCCTTTGGCTCACCTATTTGTTTTGAATTATTGGTGCTTTCTACATATACAAAACCTGGGAGTCATGGTAGTATATTCATATACTGGAAGCAAGAAGTCAATTGATCCAAATTAATTTTGGCTGATCTGTGGAAGAAAGATCAGGTGAATTCAATGTTGAACAGATCTGTTTTAGATGCCTCCATGTACCAAGAGAGGAGTGGGCCCCATGGAGAAAGAAAGAGACGTATTCTGGAGTACACAGCACATACATCTGGAGCATCAAAAATAAAATTTTCATCCAGAAATAGGAATAGTATGATTTTCAGTAGGGTATGAATTATTTGAGTGACATGAAGTATGACCTAATCATTACTAACAATAACAATAATATCTAGATCTCATTTAGCCTGGAATCTATTCAAATATCCCATATTATTCCCATAAGGGCACCAAGTGTCTATTTAATCCTTACTCACTATAGTTGTATCAACAAAAATCAACTCAGATAACAATGCTGAATCCAGACTCTAATGAATTGCTTTACTTCACAGAGATAATAAGTGGGACTCACAGATTCTGAGACCAATCCACTACACGTTTTTATTGTTTCCCACCCAACATAAAGTTTTCTGCTTAGGTCCTGAGGTCTTAACTACAGATAAATACCATTCCAGTTTTGTGAGTAAGAACAAAATTAGGACTCAATATTAGGCTTGCTGTGAGATTGAGAGGGCTGTTTTCAAGCATGGAGGAGTGTGTGGTGAGCTCCAAGGAGGTTCTAGAGGTGTGCCAAGAGGGTGATCTGTGCTGAATGATCATCAGCCTCCCCCACTGTGACCTCTCCTGTGACCTGTGGCTGTTCTTCCATGGTGCATGCAGTAAGCACCTCCAGTGCTCTGCCTGTGATCCCCAGATGTCCTACAAGGAAGAGCACCCTCTCTGCAGTGACAGGGAAGAGGATTGGCTGGCTGCCCTCTTGATGGAAAACCTGCCAGGATTCTCCTGTGATGCCCTGGATCCATGGTCAGGCAGCCCAAGGCAAACAAGGCTGCACACTTTCTTACCTAATGAATACAATTGCATAATGTTCTTCTTCAATTACTGTAAAGTATAATAAATTGGGCAAGCATACCTAGAGCAGGGCGAGGTACATGAAATGAGACAGATGACCTAGAACACGATGCTCAGCATCTGAGCCAGGGAGCACTGCACCTCAGCTCATGGTGCTCTGGCTTCTTACATCCTCCTTCTTATCCTTATCACCATGGCTGTAGTCCTTTTCTGGAGCTTAGGAACACTTTTGAAGGACCAGTTTTTGCTTCAGTAGGTGAAATTTTTATAGGAAATAGAACTAGCATGGGCGGAGATCACATTTGAAATAAGAGATATGTGATACCCAACAAAAATGAAAACAAAATTCACAAACACTATAAATGAAACTTGACATCATGAAACCCTCCCATCTGGATACTCAAACTGGGATGTTTGTCCTTGTGATACTTCCAATCCTAAGGCTCTCTCTGGACTTATAGGATTGGGCTGCTTCCCTGCTAGGTCATGACAAAAAGAGTGCACATCTCAAGACCCACACATACCTGGTGCCCAACAAAGGCTCGGACTCTGTATCCAGCATTCCTATGAATACGCTGTCAGCTGGGAGCTTCCTGATTCAGAACCAGAGCAGGAGACACAGCCATGCAGGTCACTGGACAAGAGCCATCCACTGAAGGGCTGCAGGCACAGGCTGATTATGGTAAATATATGACCCTGGAAGCTCAATGCACAGAGCTCACAATAGAATAATTGGTCCATGCAATGCTCATCTCTAAGGACATCCCAACATTAATGCAGGAAGATGAAGAAAAGACAATGAAAGTCCACTTAAGATTTGGACCCTAGCTATAATTGGGAGGAACTTTGTGTACTTAATTTACTTCCCTCATTTCTATGATTTTTAAACACTTCCATTTTTTTCTTTTTATTTTTTCTAATTCACTATACAAGACAGCAGAATGCATTTCAACTCATTGTGCACAAATGGAGCACACTTTCTCATTTCTCTTGTTGTGGACAATGCAGAATAACATCACTAATGCAATCATACATGTACATAGGGCAATAATGTCCATCTCATTCCACCATCCTTCCAATTCTCACACTTCCTCCTAATCCTTCACTCCCTTCTACCCAATCCAAAGTTACTCCATGTCCCTAACCCCCCATTATGGATCAGCATCTGTGTATCAGAGAAAATATTTGACCTTTGGATTTTTGGGATTGGCTTATTTATCACTTAGCATAATATTCTCTAACTCCTCTGTTAAGCTGATAATGCCATAATTTCATTCTTCTTTAAGGTTGAGTAATACTCCATTGTGTATATATACCACATTTTCTTTATCCATTCATCTGTTGAAGGGCATTTAGGTTTGTTCCATAGTTTAGCTATTGTGAATTAAGCTGCCATAAACATGATGTGGCTTCATCACTGTAGTATGCTGATTTCAAGTCCTTCAGGTATAGACTGAGGAGTGGGATAACTGGGTCAAATGGTGGTTCCACTTAAAAAAACTTAACACCAAAATAATAATAATAATAACTCTATCAATAAATGGGCTATGGTACTGAACAGACACTTCCCAGAAGAAGAAATAAAATCAATCAACAAATATATGAAAAGATATTCAACATTTCTAGCAATTAAAGAAATGCAAATCAAAACTACTCTCAGATATCATCTTACTCCAGTCAGAATGGCAATTACCAGGAATGCAAGTAACAATTGGTGTTGGTGAGGATGTGGGGGAAAAGGCACACTCATACATTACTGGTGGGACTGCAAATTGGTGAAGCCACTCTGGAAAGCAGTATGGTGATTTCTGAGAAAACTTGGAGTGGAACCACTTCTGCTTTTTTAAGGTTCATTCTTATTAGGATGAAATACAAATTACAAAAATTACTATTTGAACCATGAGAAATATATGCTTTAGTGACATATATTTGGTCATTTAGATTTTTTTGTAATTTAAACATTCAGTCATTAAAGAAACAGTGGGTATGCAGCTCCAAATGATTGTCAAGGACTCTGCAGCATTGGAATGATGTGAAACTCCAAAACATGTCTCAGACCATGCTCTGAGTATCTCTTGTCACTTCCCTCTGTTCCTGCTTTGCTTTTCCTAGGCTCATGGACATCTCTGTCATTGTTTCTGAGCAACTCAAGGCTATAGATGTTGTTAAGGGGAGGTCTGGGGCTCCTGTTTCCATGCCACAGACAGAAACAAGAACTCCTTAACATTGTCTCTGGCTCTGAAGGACATTCCTGAGTAAGATGAAGGTTCAGAGAGGAGAGCATTGGTGTGGTGCAACCCCACTCAGCATGGACAGGACCTCTGCACAGAACAAAGGTCTATCCAATGTTTAAAAACATGATTTTGATTTTTATTTCTCTGTGACTAACAGAGAAGTACAGGCTCTGGAAAACCAGAAATGAGACAGAGAAGGTTTTTCACCCAACATGTGGCACATAAACATGAAAGGGAAGTAGGAGGCTATAACATGACAGAAATATGGAAATAGTAACAGGTCACAGGATATTTCAGTTGAATAATAAAGATTGGCTTTCCATATTCACAATAACTACCTAACTTTGTTTTGACCGTATTTTATGCTTTCATCACACATCAATCACACAGGGAAGAGATGTTTTCTGTTTAATCTGGGTTCAATGGCATTGCATCAAATAGAAATCACCTTGGAGGACATTGCTGAGCATCAGAGCCACTAGCAAACTTCTCTTTGTTCAAGAAAGGATTAGTCTAGCCAAGAGCAGCCAAAATTAAACTGTGAGTCTCTAAGTCTGATGTACTGATCTTTTTCATTCATTTCCAACAATCAGAAAGTTTTCTGCACAGTAAAGAGGTCTTAGCTAGAGGCACATCTCTGGTACATTCTTCACCCTTTCCAAGTACCTGAGTAGCAATGAAATTCAGACTGACTTTGCTCTTATTTTGATGTAGAGGGATGATTACAAATATGCAGGAGGATTTGGCAGCTGCAAGTGCATCTTGGAGTAGGGGACACAGGGAGGTCTGTGCTGGATTATTTGTGCCTTTGTGTTTATTTGTGCCCACTTGACCATAGACTCATCTCAACCATTCTTGCAGAAATGGTGCAACTGGTGACACTGATTTCTCTGTCCTGGGTTTTACCTGAAATTACAAGAGAAATGCATGAAAAAGGGGTCCTATGCTATGGTGACACTAAAATGAAACACATGGTTGACTTGTGAAGGAGACAACCTGCCAGGAGTGGCAAGCCCAGATGCCATGTGCCTCAAATTCACACTGCATTTAACACATGGATTCAACTATTCAATCAGAATACCTAGCAAAAGTTACATAAACACCTGTACTCCTTTCTGGTCTCTAAAGTAAAATTGTGTGATTCCTATGCGGCAGGAAATCTTTGCATATTAATTCAAACAACCTACAAATAGCACATAACTTAACACCTAGCACTTTGTGGAATCCCCAACCATAGATCATCCTCATCCACATCCATAGTCTGTCTCATCATCACCTTCACAGATCTTTTGAAGTCTGAGCACAGTTTAAAGGGATGCATTTTCTCCCTTGTGGATGACAGTGTGTGGCAGGAAGAGTCAGTGTAGGGGCAAGACCAAACTTTCCATGAGCTCTCTGTTGCACTCACCACAACCAAGCCTATGAACTCATAGTATCATCACTGATCATCTGTACCTTGTTCTCCCACCAGGGTAGACAAGCTACATGCTCCTCCTGATGGAGAATGAATAATGCTATGGAATGTCTGTCCTCCACTCTCCCCTCTTACAGCAGTTACTGACCCACACTGAGCCTCTGCTGACTTAGGAGGGCAGCTCCAAAGCCCCTCCTGGTGCCCAAGGGCCCCCACTTCAGCCTCAGGGTATCAACACAGGCTCTGATAGGAGTTTCCTGATGCAGACACCCACAGCAGGAGGAGACCCAGGAATGGAGCCCACTGCACTCGATCCTCAAGCCTCAGGGCTGGAGGCACAGGCTGATTGTTGATTATTGTGTGACCTTGGAGGCTCAGTGCATAGGGCTCCTAACTTACCAAGTTGAAGCATGTCAGCAACTCTAAGAGCTCTCTAACATTAATGATGGAAGAAGAGGAAGAGAACATGAACATCAGAAAATGTTATCAGTGTGTCTCTACTGAGGAAGAGACTCTTCTCTACTATATTTCATTTCTTTTTTAAAAACTTTTAGCTTTATATTACTATTATTTTGGTAAATTTAAGTGAAAAAGTTATCATTTTCACCATTCCCAAGTATATTGATCAGCATCATTAATCACATACATATTTTATAAAATATTTATCATCATAATTTTCAAAATATTCCATTATTCCAAAGTGATACTTTGTTCCAAATATGAAGAATTCCCAAACATTCCTTCCCAACACTGGCTACAGGAATTGCACTTACAACATATGTGGAATTAAACACCTGAATATTGCTGAAGAGGCAGGTTAACAAAAGTGAATAATTATTTTTAGTGCATTTACCAATATACATTACAACTGAACCCAAAAGATGTTGAGATTAGATGGCCCTGCTGAGCAGCCTCCTCATGAAACCTTTACTGTCCCTGTTCCTCAGGCTGTAGATGAAGGGATTCAGCATGGGGATGACCACTGTGTACATCACTGAGGCCACAGCACTCTTTCTGGGAGAATGTGACACAGCTGATGCAAGGCACACTCCAAAGGCTGTTCCATAAAATAGACAAACAACTGCCAGGTGAGACCCACAAGTGGAGAAGGCTTTGCATTTCCCACATGAGGTTGGGAGTCTCAGAAAAGAGGAAATGATCTTAAAGTAAGAGAAAAAGATCCCTGAGGTGGGAAAAAGCCATAGAAAGCTCCCAGAACATACCTGACAATTTTATTGGAGTAGATGTCAGAACAGGAAAGAATCAGAAGTTGAGAAGGGTCACAGAAGAAACTGGAAATTTCCACATCCTTGAAGTGGGTAATTTGTAAAATCACAAATTGTGCAGCTAGGTGTCCAAAAGGCTGAACAAAATGACACCAAAACTAAGAAGCCACAGAGACAAGGGTTCATAATGACCACAGAGTGCAGGGGATGACAGATGGCCACAAATGGATCATAGGCCATCACAGACAGAAGCATATACTCCATGCATCCAAAAATGGCAAAAAGAGAAACCTGTGTCAGGCAGCTCACATGGGAGCTGACTTTGAGTCTGAATGTTCATGAGCATCTTTGGGATTATGATAGATGTGAAACAGATGTCAGTCAAGGAAAGTTGGAGAGGAAGAAGTACATGGGAGTTAGAACTGACAGCCAGGATGATGAGTAGGTTTCCAAGTACCGTGACCAGGTACATGCACAGGAACAGTCCAAAGAGGAGGGGCTGCAGGTCTGGATCCTCGGACAGTTCCAGGAGATAGAATTCTGATATGTTTATGAAGTTTTGTGTTTCTATATTGCTTGTACACCTTTTGAAAAAGCAAAGAGTATAAGGAAAAAAGAAATACATCATCATGTACCCCTCACACTGTGTACACTTAAATTCAAGTATTCACAAGGACAGGCCTCACACTTCAGATCCACATGACCTCAACCTGGGTCTCAGTAATGTAGCACCCAGTATTGCATGCTTTGTCACTTCTGCTCTCCATGATTCACCCCTCTTTCCACACCCTATTTGCTGGCTTTGTTTTGACCTGAGCAAAGTTGGAAGCCCATGAGCAGAGGAGAGAAGAAGTTCATGATGACAATAAAATAGAGCCTATAGTTTAGGGGAAAATTCAGGGATATAATAACTTTACTGTTAAGAAAAGCAAATCTAAAAGTTTCCTGGTAGAGTTTTTTGGATCCTCTAAATATAGGATCATGCCATTAGTAAATAGTGACAGTTTGAATTCTTCTTTTCCTATTCATATACCTTTAATTTCTGTGGTCCGTCTAATTGCTCTGGTTAGCATTTCCAGCACAATATTGAATAGAAGTGGCGATGGGGGGCATCCCTGTCTTGTTCCAGATTTTAGACGGATTACTTTTAGTTTTTCTCCATTAAGAATGATGTTGGCAGTGGGCTTAGCATAAATAGCCTTTACAATGTTCAGGTATGTTCCTACCATCCCTACTTTTTTAGTGTTTTGAGCATGAAGGGGTGTTGTATTTTGTCAAGTGCTTTCTCAGCATCTATTGAAATAATCATATGATTCTTAACCTTAAGACTATTGATGTGATGAATTACATTTATTGATTTCCGGATGTTGAACCAACCTTGCATCCCTGGGATAAACCCCACTTGATCCGGGTGCACTATCTTTTTAATATGTTTTTGTAAGCAATTTGCCAGAATTTTGTTGAGGATTTTAGCATCTATGTTCATCAGAGATATTGGCCTAAAGTTTTCTTTTCTAGATGTGCCTTTGTCTGGTTTTGGTATCAGAGTGATGCTAGCTTCATAGAATGAACATGGAAGGGTTCCCTCTTTTTCTACTTCATTAAATACTTTCAGGAGCATTGGTATAAGTTCTTCTTTGAAGGTCTTGTAGAACTCAGCTGTGAATCCATCTGTTCCTGGGCTTTTCTTGGTTGGTAGGCTTTTGATGGCTTCTTCTATTTCATTGCTTGAAAACTCCACCAGGAAACTTTTAGACCTAATTAATGAATTTAGCAAAATAGCAGGATATAAAATAAACACACATAAATCAAATGCATTTATCTACATAAGCGATGAATCATCTGAAAGTGAATTGAGGAAAAAAACTCCATTCAAAATAGCCTCAAATAAAATAAAATATTTGGGAATCAATCTAACAAAACAGGTGAAAAACCTCTTCAACAAAAACTACAGAACATTAAAGAAAGGAATTGAGGAAGACCTTAAAAGATGGAAAGATCTTCCATGTTCTTGGATAGGCAGAATCAATATAATCAAAATGGCCATACTTCCAAAGATGCTGTACAAATTTAATGCAATTCCAATAAAAATTCATATGACATTCCTCACAGAAATAGAAAAAGCAATCATGAAATTCATATGGAAGAACCAAAGACCCAGAATAGCCAAAACAATCCTGGGCAGGAAGAATGACACAGGAGGTATCACAATACCAGACCTTAAACTCTACTATAGAGCAATAGTGATAAAAACAGCATGGTAATGTCACCAAGATAGACAGATAGACCAATGGTACAGAATAGAGGACCCAGAGACAAACCCATGTAAGTACAGTTATCTCATACTAGACAAAGGTGCCAAAAACATACAGTGGAAAAAAGATAGCCTCTTCAACAAATGGTGCTGGCAAAACTGGAAATCCATATGCAATGAAATTAAACCCCTGTACAAAACTCGACTCAAAATGTACTCGACTCTCATCCTGTACAAAACTCGACTCAAAATGGAGCAAGGATCTAGGAATTCGACCTGAGACTCTTTGACAAATAGAAGAAATAGTAGGCCTGAATCTTCTTCATATTGGCTGAGGACCAGACTTTCTCAACAAGACCACCAGAGTGCAAGAAATAAAAGGAAGAATCAATGAATGGGATGGGTCCAAACTAAAAAGCTTTCTCTCAGCAAAAGAAACAATCAAGAATGTGAAAAGAGAGCCTACAGAGTGGGAAAAAATCTTTTCCACACACACTTCAGACAGAGCACTGATCTCCAAAATTTATAAAGAACTTACAAAACTGTACACCAAAAATGCAAAGAGCTCAATCAATAAATGGGCTAAGGAACAGGGCAGAAGAGGATATACAGGTTATTAACAAATATATGAAAAAGTGCTCATCATCTCTAGTAATTAGAGAAATGCAAATTAAAACTACCCTAAGATTTCATCTAACTCCAATTAGAATGGCTATTATCAGGAATACAAGCAAAAACAAGTGTTGGTGTGGATGTGGGGAAAAAGGCACACTTGTACATTGCTGGTGGAGTTGGAAATTGGTGCAGCCACTCTGGAAAGCAGTATGAAGATTCCTCAAAATGCTTGGAATAGATTCACCATTTGACCAAGCTATCCCACTCCTCAGTTTATAGCCAAAGGTCTTAAAAACAGCAAAGTACAGGGATGCAGCCACATCTATGTTCATAGCTGCTCAATTCACAATAGCTAGATTCAACCAACCTAGATGTCCCTTCAATTGAAGAATGGATAAAGAAACTGTGGTAAATAAACTGTGGGAATATTACTCAGCCATAAAAAAAGGATAAAATTATGGCATTTGCTGGTAAATGAGTAGAGTTGGAGAGTATCATGCTAAGTGAAATCAGCCAAGCCCAAAAAACCAAAGGTCGAATGTTTTCTCTGATCAGTGGATGCTGATACCTAATGGGGGAGGCAGGGATCATGGGGGGGGCTAGGAAAGAATGGAGGAAATATGGATGGTGTGGAGGAAAATGGGACGGGAGGGGATGAGGGCAGGAAAAATAGACTGAGACAGACAGTACAACCCTATGTAAATGTAAGATTATATGAACTGTGTGAATAAAAAATAAATTAAAAAAGATAATGAAATAAAATGATCAGAGAAGCAAAAAGAAAAGAAAAAAAAAGAAAAAAAATCTACTTGAAAGTTAGCTAAGAACCAGTCCAATTTTCCTTGCTTTGTTCTAACAAGATGAGACAAGTTTCTTTGACTTATTCCTTTTAAAACGCCATTTGGAATCTGTTTTCTGACAACCAAATCAAAGGTGGAGGGTCACAGTGAGAAAGCTGGATATCAGCCAGTTATGTTCAAGGGGTTTCATCATTTTTTATTTTCTCATTTCCCTCCTCTTTCATTGTAGCTTTCTCTTTAAAGGTTGTGTAATATAATATAAATATCCTTGTCTTTGGCACATTTCATATTTCAACAATTTTTTAAAAATTTATTTATTTTGATTCATTGTACAGCAATGGAGTACAGCTGTTGTTTCTCTGGTTGTATACAAAGTAGAGTCACACACAAATATGATTGAGTTAAATGGACAAATCAATGGTAACTTGTGAATGAAGTAGATGATATTAAATTTATAAGTGATAAGAAAGACTTTGAATAGTTTAATTTTATACAGGTTTATTGGAATCAACCCATACAGCAGTAGCCAGAATCACTGGCATATAAAATAGCTACTTGCTATTTCTCTTTTCCTTGATTCTGTACACCATTTAATCTGTTAAAACTGCTCCATGGTTTTGTGATCTCAGCCCATCAAGTTTGCCACTTGAGATTCTAGCACCAAAAAATGGTCCAAAGCTCAGCTTTTACTTCCAACCACCTCATTTCCACTTCATGGACAGTCTGATCGTTCCTGATACATGACCTGCAATTCTCTCAATTAAGTTACATTAAGGTAATGGGTTCATTATTTGTTAGTTCTCACTGTGATAGAATCTGTCTAAATTTGAGGTAAAAATTACCTAGCTTGGGTGCTTGACATAAGAAAATTTTAAAAAATGATTCTGATTACCTAACTAGTGGTTCTATCTCACTTATCGTTACATTTACCTTTGGGTATTTTAGATTATCCATATACCATGACAGCAGATCAACATCAGTGTAATGAGCATATATGCACTTGAAGTTCGGGGTGGGGTTCTCTTACACCAGAGCTGGGAACCACTGTCTATAAACATCCTGGTCCTTAGAACATGCTCCATGATTATCACCTTCTCATATTTCAACAATACCAACTAACTATATTAAAATATAGTGATTTAATATTACTTGCCTTGAAGACTAACACCATGGAGAGAGATTTGAACAATTACCTGAGAAAGTTAAGTTCTATTTAAAATACAGATTTAGGATAAAGAGAAGGACTAATTGGATAGAGATCAGAATGATTGCATAGAAATTTGAGTTCTTGGTGAGACAGGGATTTTTGATAAAGAGGGAAATACTGAATCTTAAAGGAAACATCCACAAGCCTTTGAGATGTAGAAAGCACAGTTGTAGATCTTGAGCATCATGCCCTTGCCCCATGACCTTGGCCCATGTCCCTGTAAAATGGGGGAAATACACAAGTGCAGAGAAAACTGGTGGAAATCATGCAGCTCCACCCTGACTCCACCTCCAATTGGGCCCTGACACAGCCCTTCTGTAGTCATTGGTCCCACAGCCCAAAGCAGGGTTGCTTCTCACTCTCACCACACCCCACATTCTCCCTGGAATGTGTACCTACCTTCTTAAATAAACCTCTGTCTATGCCTTTGTCCAGCTCTTGCTGAAATTCATTTCTGACATATATGACAAAAGCCCCATTGGTCTAGAGCTGAGATTCCCCTCTCCTCTGGGAGCTCCTTGGACCCTTCTCCAGAAACCTCTCCTCTCCTGTGTCTTCTCTATTTCTGCTGATTCCACTCTCTTGCAAAGCTGTCTCCCAAACACACCTATTTCATGAAATGGGAGGTGTGATTTTCTGTTGTTTCCATGTCAATATTCATTTATGTTCCCAGAAAGGTTTCCATAAAAATTTACGTAAAGAGTGCCTAAATCTCATTTAAGTAGTTCACAACACAAAACCCAGTGCCCCTGGAATGCAGTTTACATCAACTTGAGGTGCTAATTCCACCTGTGAAGCACATTCCACTACCTCAAAGTCTCTATCCTGTGCAGAGCATTACCTGAGGAAAGAACATCATTTAACCAGTAACATTTTTAATTCGACAATCATTTCAAAATTGTTTTTCCCCTATCCATGTCACACAAATAAGAATGTTCATATAAAATATTGGCCAGGGATAGGTGTTGATATCCATAGAACAAGGCATGTCCAAATTCACTATTAAAGAGCTACATTTCCCAATTTTAAAACATAGTCATTATAGTTATACTGAGTAGTTGGGTTCATTTTTTCCTTTTCCATATTATTATTGGTGTATTGTAGTTGTACATAGTTGTGAGATTTATTGTTACATATTCATACATGCACACAGTGGAATGACACAATTTAGCCAATATCATTTCCTAGTATTTTCCCTTTTCCTCCCATCCTCCCTCCCCTAGTCCTTTTCCTCTGCCATCCTAATGTCCTTTGACTTTTTAAGGGCACTACAGTTATGATCAGTAGTTGTGCTCATCCCAACATAATCATATGCCCATGGAACCTGATTTACTCCATTTCAGGCCCAATTCTCTCCCCTTATGCCTCCCTCCTCCCTCCCTCTACTCTCCTACCTCTACTCTACAGATCTTCCTTTGGCTCACTTATTGGCTATGATTGATTGGTGCTTTCTCCATATTCATACCCTGAATTCCCTGTGGTATATTCATATATGCACACACTGTGATTTTGATAAATTCTTTCCACCATTCCTCCCCTTTTTCCATTCCTCCTCCCTCCATCTTGACCTCCTTATTCTACCCACTGACCTTCCCTGTATTTTATGTTATCCAATCCCCATTCTTTTCTTGCTGATTATTTTGCTCGAGCTTACACACTTTGAGAAAACATTTTAGTCTTGATTTTCTGAGTCTTTCCTATTTCACTTAGCATGATGTTGTCCCTTTCTATCAGTTCACTAGCAAATGCCATAATTTCATTCTTCTTTAATGCTGAGCTAAAGTCCATTGGGATACATACCACATTTTATTAATCCATTCATCTGATGATGGGTATCTGTCTGGTTCCATAATTTATTTTATCACCATTTAAAAAAAATTGTTTTGCTTTGTTAGCAAAGGCAAAACACAGAGGTATTTTGTCCCTGAGACTCTGATTTTGGCTATCAGGTGGGAACAGAGGGATTTTAAAGAGATGATTCAAAAGCTACATTCTAGGTGTGCCCTGAGGACTAAGATCTGAATTCACTTGTTAATTTGGGAGATAGCCATTTCTTACATCCTCTGGCACCATCCCAGAAGTCTGCATTACTTCATTGCGGTGGGAGGTGGTTGGACTCAAGGCCCCATAACTTAGCCTAGGATGGGGATGAAGGCAACCCTGTTTACTCTCAGGTCAGGGAAGGGGAGAAGGAGAAGAGGGAAAAACAAATCTGTTTTTAAATCAGCGTCAGGGTCTGGACAGCAAGGGCTACATTCAAGCATGAAGTGGACAGCTGGTATATTCCCCCTGTCAATTTCCACCTTCCATTTCTATGGAAAAATGGGCAACTGTCATCTCCAAGTTGCTTCCTATGGATAGAAGGCAACAACTGGGGTAAGTGACCCAAAATCCTTGTTGTCTGTTAGATGGGGCTGACACATTTAAAGATATTTAGCATCAGGGCATTCCAGAGGTCCATGTTGGCAGTGGATGGGTGACTGGATCATGCATACTCAGGCAGGGACCATGTTGTGGCAGACCTCAGCTGAGCAGGCCTTGCTTCCTTTCTCTGTAAGGAAATGTAGCTGGAATCACAGAGTGTGTTCTGGCCACCCAAATGGACTGGTTGCTTCTGGGAGTGAGAAGGTTCTCTGAGTATTTAATGTAGGCACAAATTTCATCCCAGGGTAGGTAACAGGAAATCTGTCATGTACAAAAACTTTGCCTTGATCATGTTCCTCTCAGGATGCAGTCGGGGTATCCGAGCACAGGATATTGTGGAGCCTGGCTTGTCTCCCTTCTCATTGTCATAATGCCATGAACTGTAAGTGAGCCCCCACGTCGGTTGTACCCAGAGGCTCCTGATGGGCCTTTTTCTCAAACTAGGCACACTGATACCCAATGGAGGAGGCCCCTCAGAGGAGGCCCCTCGCATCATTTTCTTAGGTTTCCTTGAAGACCCCTTTGCAGAGGCTGCCATCAGACCAAGAGATGGCTTCAGTTTCTGTCCATCCCAGGCATTAACAAAAAGGACACCATCTACTCTCTGTGAGGGGTGTATGTCAGGTCACCCTTCCACCCACTGACACTTTTTGTTTTCTTACATCCAAGGCTCTGTGTCTCATGAAGGTCACATTCACTATACAGAGATTCTACTCTTCACAAAAAAACAGCAGGGTTAAGAATTTGAGAGGGCTGTTTTCAAGCATGGACAAGCACCTGGTAAGCTCCAAGGAGTCTCTGGAGGCAGATCAACAACATGATCTGTGCCGAATGATCATCAGCCTCGCATGCTGTCACCTTTCCTGTGACCTGTGGCTGTTTTTCCATGGTGCACACAGCAGGCACCCTCACTGCTCTGCCCTGTGATCCCCAGGAATCCCACAAGGAAGAGAACAGTGGTCAAGGCTCTCTTTTTGGAGTGACCAGGAAGAGAAATGGCAGATGGGATTGTTGGTGATACAGCCTGCAAGTATTCTCCTACATTGTGCCCCAAGTACATGGACAGACAGACCAGTGGAAAAATAAGGTTACCTAGCAAAGGAGTACAACTTACATAGTGTAATATTCTCATGTGTTCACTGTAAAGGAATAATAAATGGAGCAGGTGCATTACTAGAGCAGGGCGATGTACATGAAATGAAACAAATGGCCTAGAACTCATTGCTCAGCACCTGAGCCTGGGAAGCCCTGCACCTCAGTTCATGGTGCTCTGTCATCCTCCTCATCATCCTTATCACCACCACCATAGTGCTTTCATAGAGCTTAGGAAACATGTTTGAAGGACCCATTTTGTGCTGTTTTAGGTGAAATTATTATAGAAAATAAGAATCAGAGTGAGCAGAGAATGCATTTTAAATACAATATATTTTACCCCAGCAAAATAAGAACAAAAATTTCACAAACACCATATGTGAAAATTGACATACTGAATTGCTCCCACCTGGATACTCAAACTGTGATATTTGTACATATGATACAGAAAAAAAAAATACTTTCAATAATTCTTGAAGGATCCCAAGGATTCCTCTGCATTTACAGGGTTAGGCTGCTTCTCTGCTGGATCATGACAAAGTGCACATCCCTAAACCAATACCTGGTGCCCAACAAAGGCTCAGACTCTGTGCCCAGCATTCCTATGAATACCCTGTCAGCTGGTAGCTTCCTGATGCAGAACCAGAGCGGGAGACACAGCCATGCAGCTCATTGGACAAGAACCATTCACAGGAGGGCTGCAGGCACAGACCAATTTAGAACTAATGATATGATATTATCATGATAATCATATATGATATGATAATGATGATATGATAATGATGATATGATATGATATGACAATCATATCATATGATAATGATATGATATGATACTATATGATATTGGAAGTCCAATATGCAGAGATCATAATTAGACTAATTGGTCCATGCTATGCCATCTCTAAGGACTTCTCAACATTAATGCAGGAAGGTGAAGAAAAGAAAATGAAGGTCCACTTAAGATTTGGACGCTTGTGGACTCAATTCTTCTCTCCCACTTCTATTTTGTTAAAGATACATCCACTTTTAAGGTTCGTTCTTATTAGGTTAAAATATAAATTTAAAAATTTACTATTTGAACCATAAGAAGTATCTGCTTCAGTGACATTTACTTGGTCATTAACATTTTTCAGTTAAGCATTCAGTCATTAATATACAGTGGCTCTACTAATCCAAATGATTGTCAAAGGACTCTGCAACATTGGAATGATACAACACCCTAAAGTGTATCTCAGACCAAGCTCTGAGGGTCTCCTGTCACTTCTCTCTGTTCCTCCTTTCTTCTCCTAGTCTCCTGGACATCTCTGCCATTGTTTCTGAGTAATGGAAGGTAGAAGGTACTGTTAAGAGTTATTATGGTGCTTATGTGTCCATGACACAGGCACAAACAGGAGCTGATCCATCTTGTCTCTGGCTCTGTGGGATATTCCTGAATAGGATGAAGGTACAGAGAGGAGAGCACGAGGGTATTAATACCCCACTAGGCATGGCCAGAACCTGTGCCCAGAAAAGGGGTCTGTTCCATGTTTATCATTCTTTTAATTTTTATCCTTCTGTGCCTAAAATGGTAGGAGCCTTGGGGATTCAGGGATGAAAGGAGATGGTCATTTTAACCAAATGTACAGTGTTACATGCATAAGGGGAGTATGAACATGTGGCCTTACAAAAATATGAAAAGAGTAACTTCAGGACATGGAATATTCCAGTTGAAAAGTATGAAGATTAGCATTTCCTTATTAATAATAACTATCTATCTTGCTGTTACTCATATTTTATGGCTTTCTTATAGATCATTCACACAGGGAGCACATGTTTTCTATTTAATCTAGTTTCAACATCATTCAACAACTAAAAATCACCTTGGATGACATTGCTGGATATCAGAGACACTAACAACCTTCCCTTGGTTCAAGAAGGAACAAGTCAAGCCAAAAGCAGCCAAAAATTAAAGTGTGAGTCTCTGCATGTGATGCACTCACATTTTTCACTGTTCTCCAACAATCAGCTCTCTCTCAGTCGAATCCAGAAGTCTTAGCTGCAGGCACATCTCTGGTACATTCTTAACCCTTTCCAGATTCCTGAGCAGTAATTACACCCAATCCTACCATGGCTCCTCTCTGGATGGAGAGGGCTGATTGCCAGAATACAGGAGGATGTGGCAGTTTGAAGGATATAGTGGTGTGAATAAATAGGGAGGTCTGTGCTGGAATAGTTGTGCCCACTATATCTTATATTTTTATCCCATCTCAGCCATTCTTCCACAATTGGTGCAACTGAGGCCACTGACAGGTCTGTCCTTAGATCTATCATAAATTCCAAAGGGAAGTGCACAGGAAACAGGGTCCCATCCTGGAGAGACAGATAAAGGAGCAGATGGTTTCTTGTGAAGGGGACAACCTACCAGCACTGTCCTGCCAAAATGCCATGTGCCTCAAGTCCACAGTGCATTTCAAACATAGCCTCAGTTTCCAATATCACCTCACTAGGTGATTATTGAATCTAATCACCTAGTACAATTACATAAAAACTTGTGCTCCTTTCTGTTCTCCACAATAAATTTGTCTGACATATATACCTGGAGATGACTTTGAACATGAAGTTGAACTATCTACATATAATGCAGAACTCAGCACCTGACACTCAGGAATCTCTCCATAGATGATCACATATTTGGATGTTATCCTCATTCAGGTCCACCTCCTCCTCATCACCTTCCTGAATCTTTTGGATTGATTAACACAGATTTAAAGGGACACACTTTCTCCCTTGTGGATGACAGTATGTGGCAGGAAGAGTCAGTGTGGGAGGAAGACAAGACTCCATGAGCTCTCTTTTGCACTCACCACAACAAAGCACATGAACTCACAGTATCATCACTGATCATCTGTACCTTGTTCTCCTATCTGGGTAGACAAGCTGCATGCTCCTCCTGATGGAGAATGAATAATGCTATGGATGTCCATCCTCCACCCTTCCCCTCCCACAGCAGTTACTGACTCACACTAGGCCTCTGCTGACTAAGGAATAAGGAGGGCAGCTTCAAAGCCCCTAAATCCCTGGTGCCCAGTGGCCCCCACTTCAGCCTCAGGGTATCAACACAGGTTCAGGTAAGGAGCTTCCTGATGCAGACATCCATAGCAGGAGGAGACCCAGAAATGGAGCCACTGCACTGGAGTCCTCAATCTGCAGAGGTGGGAGGCACAGGCTGATGGTTGAATATTGTGTGACCTTGGAGGCTCAGTACATAGGGCTCCTAACTGACCAAGTAGTTGAAGCACATCAGCAACTCGAACAGCTTCCTAATATTAAGGATGGAAGCATATTAATGTTGGAAACAGAGGAGGAGAAAATGAACATCAAAAAGTGTTTATCAGTTCATTTCTACGGATGAAAATGGTCTTCTCTACTGTGAAATTTTGTTTCTTTTTTAAAAAAACTTTTTCATTTTATATTACTATTAATATGGCAAATTTAATTTATGTAAAGTTATAATCCATTCACAGATATATAGCAAAACAAAATTAATCACATAAACATTCTTATAAGGCATTCATCATCATCATCTCAAAAATTTTTCATCATTTCAAGTGATACTTTGTGTCCAAAGTGAATACTTCCCTAATGTACCTTTATAAAACTGGTTACAGCCATTCCACTAAAAACATGTGAGAAATGGAAGTCATCAATATTTATAAAGGGGGCAAATTAACAAGACAGGATGTTTAATTCTGCTGAGTTTTTCAAACATATTGCAACTTGATGTGAGATGGGAACAACATTAGACATTTCTCCTGTGCAACTTCCACAGAGCACATTTAATGTCCATGTTGCTGAGGCTGTAGATGGAGGAGTTCATCATGGGGGTGACAACTGTGTACATCACTGAAGCCACTGGCTCCTTCCTAGGAAAATGTGATGCAACTGAATCCAGGTACACTCCAATAACTGTTCCAAAAGAATAAGCAAACAACTGCCAGGTGAGATCCACAGGTGGTGAAGGTTTTGTATTTCCCACCTGCTGATGGAATTCTCCAGAATGCAGGAAATAATTTCATAGTAAGAGAAAAAGATCCCAAAAATGGGAATGATTCCATACATGACACACACACAAAAAAACTACTTGATAATATTATTAGAGAAGGTGATAGAACAGGAAAGATTTAGAAGTTCAGAAGGGTCACAGAAGAAACTAGAAATTTCCACATTCTTGAAGTTGGTAATTTGTGAGATCATCAAATTCTGCAGCTTGGAGTTCAAAAGACTAAGCAAAATTGATACAAAACTGAGAAGCCACAGAGGTGAGGGTTCATAATGACTGGATAATTCAGGAGATGACAGATAGACACAAACTGGTCATAGCCCATCACAGTTAGAAGCATATAACCCATACATCCAAAAATGGCAAAAAGAGACATCTGTGTCAGGCAGTATACACAGGAGATGAGTCTTCTCTGAGTCTGAATGTCCACAATCATGTTTGGGAGTGTGGTGGAGATGAAACCAATATGAGCCAAGGACAGGTTGGAGAGGAAGGTGTGGAGGTGGGAGTCAGAGCTGACAGCCAGGATGGTGAGCAGGTTCCCAAGCACTGTGACCAGGTACATGGACAGGAACAGTCCACAGAGGAGGGGCTGCAGGTCTGGATCCTCAGAGAGGCTTGTGAGATGGAATTCAGAGACATGTGTTAGAGTTTGTGCTTCTATATTTCTCAGACATCTTTTTGAAAAGGCAAAAACGGTAAAAATGAGAAACACATCAGTAGACACCCCTCACTCTGTGTACATTGAAACTGAAGTATTCACAAGGAAGCTGCTCATGCTGGAGATCCACACACCCTCAGCATATTTCTCAGTGGTACAACACCCAGCTTTGCACACTCTTTCACTTTGGAGCTCTCCATCATTCACCCCTCTGTCCTACCTTTTTGTCGACATTGCACTGAGTAATGATTGAGACCCATGTCCAGAGCAGAGAAGAAGTTCATGATCACAATAAAATATAGCCTACTTTATGAAGGAGAAAAGAGAATAAATAATGAGTTTCCTATTATGAATGAAACAATCTTCATAAAAATTAAGAAAAAGTCCAATTTACCTTTTTTTTATTCCAAGTACTGAGAAAAATTTCTTTGACTTATTCCACTAAGACACCATCTAGACTCCAATATCTGACAACTAAATTGAGGATAATAGTTCAAAGACAGAAAGCATGGTCTGAGCAAGTTGTCTTCAATGGGTTTCATCATTCCTTTATTTTCTCTTTCCTTCCTCTGTTGATTTAACTTGCTTTTCAAAAATTATGTAATACAAAACAAGTAGTGTTGTCTTTAGAAGACTCCAAATATCAACAAATATGATTGAGTTAAATGTATATAATTGATAGTAACACTCACCACAACTATGGAATGATTAAATGATATTGAAATAATAATGATAGGAAATACCTTGAATCATTTAACTTATGCAGGTTTATTTGTATCCACCCACATAATATCAGTAAAATATCTGCTATATAAAATGTCTTCTCATTCTTTTTCTTTTTCTAATTTTGTGAACCATCTGGCCTGCTAAAACTGCATCATGGTTTTGTGATCTCAACCCCCAAAGTTCATAGTTTAGGATCGTAGCACCTCAGAAAGCCCCAAAGTGCTGCACTCATTTCCATCCTCCTTATTTCCATTTCAGGGACTGTGTGGTCATTCCCAAGACATGGCAGGTCATTCTCTCATGTAAGCCACACAAGGGAAATGGGTTCGTTGCTTGTCAGTTCTCACTGTGATTGAATTGGAAAACAATGCAAAAAAGAACACTATGGGAAATAATGTGAACACTTCTGGGTAATTTCCAAATTGTAATGTGGTCAAGAAACTACCTTCCTAATATGATTGTCATATGAAGTTACTTTTTAGCATTTCCAACTTTGTATCTAGTGGTTCTGTCTTATTATTATTTTCACATGTGGATATTTTAAAATATCCACATACCAGAATGTCACACCAAAACCAATTTAATCAGCATAACTGATTTTGAAGTTCTTAGTGGTTTTTTCTTACACTGGACTTGGAAACCCCTGTGTAAAAGCATCATGGCACTTACAACACTCTCCATGAATATTACCTTCTCTTATTCTCAGCAACACCCACAACCTTGTTACAATGTAGGGATTTGACAGTTCCTGTCTCAGGACTAACATTGAACAGAGACAGCTGAATAATTACCTGAGAAAATGAGTCTTAATATCTCTTCCTGATTCCATTCTCCTGCAAACCTGACTCCAGGACACACCTACTGTCATGAACTGGGGAGGTGCAATTTTCTGTTGATGTTTCCATGTCAGTGCTCATTCATGTGCCCAGAAACAGTTTTTCATTAAAAATTACCTAAAGAGTGCCTGAAGCTGATTTAAATAGTCCACAACACAATATGTATCACCCCTGAAATGTACTAGTTACATCATGAGGTGTTCATTCCTTCTGCAGCATACACTCCTCTACTTCAAAGTCTTTATCTGATGCAAAGTATTACCAGAAGAAAAGACATAGTTTAACTGGTAAGTGTATTATTATGACAATCATTTCAAAATACTTCTGCTGCATCTATCATTTCACACAAATAACAATATATGTAACATATTATACAACAATGTTGCATAATATGTTGACAGAGGATGGGTGTTTGATTTCCAGTGGAAAATGCATGCCCAAATTTACTATTAATGATTTACATTTTGTCTATATGAAAACAACCATTATCATCTACATCTTCTCAATCTTAATATGCATCATGAAAATACAGTTGCACCCTAACTAGGAATATTCTATCCTTGATGACTCCTGAAATTTCTTCTTGTGCAGAGAATACTCTTTCCCTCTGGCTCCAGCAGAAGAGACTGTGCCCTGGGGTGGAATCAGGGAGGCAACATTTCAGATGTACATCACTCCTGCTAGTGTGTGCACAGTGCGTGAATCTCTCCTCCTCTCCCTGCTCAATGCTTAATGGGAACACAGAAAATAATTTCATCTCCACCACACGGGCAGCATCCGAGGGAAATTTGGAATTCAATAAGTATTTTTTCATTGTGATTTTAATAAACAAATTCCATGATTAGGTAGCTATCAGCATTATGGAGGAAAGCAATGGTCAAGGACACTGGAGGCAGTAATGAAGTGAAAGTCTCACATGGGTCTCAGTGGAAGGCTTAGGTTTTAGATTCAGTTTCTTTCTCATTTTGTTTATTGACCTCTTGAAAATCTATGCGATGCCAGCCTTGGTGGCACATTCCTAAATCCCAATGACACAGGAAGTGGAAATGGGAAGATCACAGATTCAAAGCCATCCTAGCAACTTAGTGAGGCCCTAAACAACCTAGCAAGACCCCATCTCAAAATAAAATATAAAAAGGACTGGGAATGTGGCTCAGTGTTTAAGTGCCCATGGTTTCAATTCACAGTACCAAAGAAAAAAGAAAACCTTTGTCAAAATTTCTCAATATGTGACTATCACTGATGATATCATATATATTAAAAAATAGTGCCCTTGTCAATGACATGTACAGATACTATATTAATTGTCTTTATTTCATTTTTAATTGATTCTTTTTAGTTATACATGACAGCAGAATCTATTTTCATATTCATACAAGCATGGAATATATCTTAATCTAATTAAGATAAATTTTTGTGGGTGTACACAGTGGTGAGACTCACTGTGGTGGATTCATGTATGTTCACAGGAAAGTTGTGCCAGGTTCATTCCACTGTCTTTACTGTTTCTGCCCCCCACCTTGTCTATATTTCTATGTGACATTTCTTGAAGGAATGAAAGTACAAACAAGAAACAAGTCCACTAATCCAAATCAATTTTAGTCAACATAGCAAAGAAAGGACAGGTGAATTCAATGTTTAACAGGACTGTTTTAGATGCCTCCCTGGCCCAAGAAGAAATACAAGGAGGGAGGTGTTCTTCCCAAATACAAGCACACATATCAGGACAGTCAAAAATATCCCATCAAGAAGTAGGAAATATGTAACTTCAAGCCACTGGATGTATTAGTTGTGTGGCATAAAGATTAACCTAGTCATTACTAAGAGTAACAATTTCTAGATTTTATATTACCTGGATTTTACTCACATATCCCACATTATTCCTATAAGAGCACCAAGAATCTATTTAATCATCACTCACTGCAGTTGCATCAATGGAAAATAAACTCAGAAGACAGGACTGAACCCAAACACAGTAGGGACCTACCCTACTTCCTAGAGATAATAAATGGAACTGACAAACTCTGAGCCTCCTACACTACAGGTCTTTCTTCTTTCCCACCCAATACAAAGTTTTTAGCATAGGTTCTGGTGCTTTAACCACAGGGATATCTGGGTATCTATTTTAACTCTTACTAGTTTAGTGAGTAAGAATAAAATCAAGACAAATATTGGGTTGTCTTTGGGATTGAGAGTACTATTTTCAAGCATGGAGGAGCATGTGGTGAACTCAGGGAGTTTCTGGTGGGGGCCCTAGAACCTGACCTATGCTGAATGATCATCAGCCTCCCCTGCCATGAACTCTCCTTTCACCTGTGAATGTTCTTCCAGAGTTCATGAAGCAGGCACATCCACTGCTCTGCCTTTGATTCCCAGGAATCCCAACAGAAAGAGCACCATGAGCAAGGTTTTCTGCAGTGTCAGGGAAGAGGAATGGCTGGTTGGCTTGCTCATGGGACAGGCATCCAGGACACTCTTCTGATGCCCTGGGCCCATGGTCAGACAGCCCAATGCAAGCAAGGCTTCACTCTATACTATCTAACAAATAAGAACAAGTTCAAAAAATATAAAGGTCTTCTTTGTTTACTGTAAAATATAATAAATTGGGCATGCATAACTAGAGCAGGGTGAGGTACATGAAATGAAACAGATGACCTAGAACATATTGCTCAGCACCTGAGCCTGGGAAGCCCTGCATATGTGTTCATGGTGCTCTGGCTTCTGTCATCCTCACCATTATCCTTCTTACCACCACTATAGTGCTTTGGAGAGCTGAGGAAACTATTTTGAAGAACCAACCCATTTTTTGCAATTATGGATGAGACTTTTACGGGAAATAGCACCAGTGGGTGCTATAAACTTCACAAAAAACAGACCTGAAATTCATCATCCTGAAATTCTCCCACCTGGATGCTCAAACTTTGATGTTTGTCCTTGTGATACAGAAACAATGTTTTCCATCTTTCTTCCAGGGTCCCAGGTTCCATCTGCACTTACTAAGTTAGGCTGCTTCTCTGCTGGGTCATGACAAAGAAGTACACATCCCAAGACCCACACATACCCAGGGACCAAAAATGGCTCAGACTCTGTACCCAGCATTCCTATGAATACACTGTCAGTTGGGAGCTTCCTGATGCAGAACCACAGCAGGAGACACAGCCATGCACCTCATTGGACAAGAACCATCCACTAAAGAGCTGCAGGCACAGGCTGATTGTGGACTAATATATGACATTGGAGACTCAATACACAGAGCTCACAATTAGACTAATTGATTCATGGTATGCCTATCTTTAAGGATTTCTCAGCATTGATGCAGGAAGATTAAGAAAAGAAAATGAAGGTCCCATTAAGATTTGGACCC
>JAJEJO010001528.1:0-13696 GCA_020662805.1 Glaucomys volans
GGGATGGATGAAGAATGGTATGTTCAGATTTTGATCCAGGAAATGAGAATGATTTGATTTTGGTGTTAGGGGAGGGATGGCCCAATAAAGCCTACTTAAAATATACCTATGGAAGAAATAAATCAGAGAAATTAGTAACATGGCTCTATTGGTGTGGATACCTGCAATTCGTACAAATAAGCACCTGGAACTTTAAAATGCTGTAGGGTCTCCTTTTCCTTTGCCCTATGTCTGATAACACCTTTCCTACTTCCGTCACATTCTTTTATTTTCAAGTTAGGATGTTGCTTGGATTGGGTCTTCAATGTTGAATCATAGAAGAGATGTTTGTGTTCATATTTGTGATGTTGTACTGCACTCTTTATCTCTGGAGATATCATTTAGTCGTCCATAGGAATATTGTTCTTGTGCAAATTAAAGTGCTGGGGTGTATATGTTGTGTCAAATTAAGGACTTTCCTACCCTGTCATATGCCAGTAATGCTAAGTCTGTACAGACTTAATGAGATATCTTTTGTAATTTTCAGGGTAGAATCAACAATAGGGAGGCTCTTTTGGTCCTCAGTAATTGCACTTGTGATCAGTAACTCTCCTTGTTTGCAACAATCTGGCCCCTAGTTCTTCCGTATTTGCATACCACTTTCAGGTGAAGAAAGTTCCCGGAATGTTTGGGGAGACCACTCACAAGAGAATTTCTTTCAGAATCCCCTCACAGAAATTGGTTTCTTCTCCAAACACTTCTGCATTGAGTGTACAAAAAATATCCTTTACACCTCCCTGTTTGAATATTCATGTCCAGGTTTCTATCATTCCTCTCTTTCAGATGGAAGTATCTTCAAATATCGTGTGATGCTCTGTAATAATATGCTCAATCTGCCCTCATCAGTCACTTGTTTCACCCCTCAATTAAATGTTTTTGAAGGATCATTGTTGCAGGGTGTGTGACTCTGGCCTGGATTTGACATCTTTGAACTTCTGGTTCAGGTGTCTTTGGAGATGTACAGAGGGTCCTTGCTTACAGAGGTGATAGGGTGGTCATGAGAATTGGACCTTAAGGGAGACACATTGTGAAAATATTCCTGATGAAAGGGCCCCTTGAACAATCATAGCAAGAGAATTTTTGAGTCACCATAAATGTAAGACAACAGCTTAGGTGCTGATGCCTGGTTGGTGCAGTGAGCATAGAATGTCTCTTCTAGATTGCCGGCAACTTGCCAACCTCCATCCTAAATGTTTAGTGATGAATTTTCTCCTAACCACATTGAGTTCAACTTCTCCTCCCGTGTACTTCAAAGTACAAAATCCTAATTTCCAACTGTCTCCTGTTGGGGCATTCATGGAAAGATATGGCATCACACCAGATCTGGTGTGTTGCTTCCCATTTCAAATTTATCTAATTAACTGAGCCACCTCACATACTCCTCTCCTCTGAAATGTCCTTGGCCATCATTTTGAGTGACTGCTAATGCCTAAGCCAGTTTGCCCACTCAGCAATTACCACAAGAGTCCAGACCACAAGGATTGTCTTGGTAGGTCCAATCCCCCGGGCCCTGTTCTAGGAATGGCGATGCACCTGTCCTAGGACACCGCTGCTTCTCTCTCTGGCCCACTCTTCCAAATGGGGACCATGTGCCTGCATGGGGTCCATATTCCCACAAAATCATAATGCCTGTTGTGGCCCAGAGAGCACAACACCCCCTCTTGGACATAGATGTATTTCATCCTATCAGTTTTCAGCAGGGTCCCTTTTCTTGGATGAAATTGAAGGTCACAAAACCCAAGGGGACACACCCACTACACACTCTGTTTCTTCTTCTCCTGTGTTAAGGGGTTAGGATGGCATTTGTGGTTACAACAGGAAACTGGCACTCACCTGATTACTATTCTATCTTCTGAGAAGAGTTGGGCAGGAGCTTTTCTTAATGGTTCCACCACCATAGGAGAAATGTGATGATATTCCAGTTTCCGTGTCAACCCTGATGCCATTATGCTGTCCTATGGCCTTTCTCTGACTGCTAGTGGTATGTGCAGTGCAGGTAGTAGGATGACAGCTAAGGCATTCATGAAACTCATGTTGCCCAAGGCCCAGTAACAAGCCCTGTTAAGAGAACGAACATGCATTCTGCTACATAAGCAGGACAATTCCTTGCCCTTCCACAACAAACTCCTGCAGGCCAGCCCCTACCTTGGCGAATACCAGAGCTCTCCTTTCTTTTTCTCTCATATTTCAGGACCACTGGGAAACAAGTTAGGCTTATCTTTAGTGGGATCAAAACCAGGGTAGCACAATTTTGTGGAGAAATGAAGATTTGACAAGTCAATGGATAGCACTTTCTGAAAATAATCTCACTGCAATAAAAGTTGAGAGGAATTCCTGTAAACATAACAAATGGAAGCATGAAACCTGAATGAAGATGGTTTCTTCTGTGGGCAAATGTCTTCAGTGGACTCACAGATCCTGTGAGCCATCATGTCTTCCCATTCCATATGCATATTTTCCCACTGTGCCTCACCAAAATGATGGACTCTCCCTAATTAGGAAGCAGACTTTTTTCAGGAAAACAAACTTTATCCAGTACCCATTTAGGTGAGGCGAAAAATCAAGGTCCAGAGCCTCCACTGGGGTATGCATTTGACCCAACTGGTAAGTATTTACTCAAGGAAGAGGTGAGGACGAATGAAAATAATGAGACAGGTATGTGCAGCTTGTAGTGGATAGGGCTTGGTGTTCAGATGTGAAAAATTCCCTCAAATTTCCTTGCTCACAAAGACCAGAGCATATATTATTTCCTACAAGGGTTGATTTCTTGTACTGCCACATGCCCCTTGGTTCCCTCGGATAATTACTCTATGAGGAGCTACACTTCTCTTTTTCCTTAAAGGGACTGTAATAAACTTTTTTCTCCTCAGGACTCCCTAGACATTGGGATTTGAAATGCAGCAAAGGATACTGGCTGGATTGTTCTACAAAACCTACAGAATTTGATAGAAATTTTCTGTCTCTGCCTTGGGACAATTTTCCTGCAAAGCACATCACATTGTCAGGCCTGCTGAACATGCAGTATTCTACCTTAAGGAGCCTCTTCAGATCATACCAAACCTCCAGTTTCACAACCTTTCTTCCATTGTTCAATCAAATGATCACAAAACGTTTGGATAAATCTCAGATTCAGTTGCAAGCTCATTCTAAAGAGAATATTCAGCAAGGAGATGTGTTGACAGGAGAAAGTGCTTCCCCAGAGACCTAGATCCTTAAGGTTCCATTCTCCTGAATATCACACTACTCTCAGGAATGCAGAGATTGTAAGGGTCTCAATGATATGCTGGCAAGTGTAAGGAATCTGCAAGTTCTGAAACATGGAAATACTCACCAGGGCCTAAAATGAATTCTTCTTCATTTTCAGATTGGGAAATTTAGGTTGAGCACATATTGGGAGTTCATTGTTGCATTTCATCGTGGAATGACATTCCAAATATCAAGGGCACTAGTGATTGCAATGGAGATGCTTTCTGGGGCACACTGTACTCTCTCTGCAAGGAAGTAGTGTTATACTCTTCAAATTTGTTCTACACACACACAATATCAACTTGAAAACAGTTGTAGACAAATTCCAGCTCCACATGGTCATGGTTGTACACATTTTATTGTGTTTTGCATGTTTATAGACATCATTTATTAAAGAATTGTATGAACTGGCACTGCATGCATAAATTCAATTCCACTGTTATCTTTCAGGAGCTGCAGGTGTTATGTAATTACTGGTTTCCCTGTATAACTCATAACCAGGTGTGTTATAAGGAAGCATTTTTTCAGGGTTTTGTTAATTTTGAGGGATATGTTAAGAGATGCTGTGTAGGGATGGGTGAAGAATGGTATGTCCAGATTTTGATCAAGAAAATGATAATGATTTGATTCTGGTGCTAGTGATAGATTGACCCAGGAAACCCTATTTAAAATAATCCTATGGAAGAGATGAAATCAGAGACATTAGTTATATGGCTCTATTAATGTGGATGCCTGCAATTTGTACATATAAAGGCATGAACTTTGAAAAGCTGTAGGGTTTCCTTTTCCTTTGCCCTAAGTCTGATAACACCTTTCCTATTTCTGTTGTTTTATTAGATTTTCAAGTTAGGATGTTTCTTGGATAGGGTCTTCAATGTTGAATCATAAAAGAGATGTTTATGTTCATATTTGTGATGTTGTACTACACTCTTTATCTACAGAGACATCATTCAGTCATCCATAGGAAAATTTGTTCTTGTGCAAATTAAAGTGCTGGGGTGTATGTGCTGTGGTGAATTACTGACATTCCTACCATGTATGCCAGTTATGCTGTCTGAACAGGCTTAATGAGATATCCCATATAAGTTTCAGAGTAGAGTCAACAATGGGGAGGGACTTTCAGTCCTCAGCAATTGCACTCGTGATCAGTAGCTATCCTTGGTCGCAACAATCTGGCCCCTAGTTCTTCTGTATTTACATAGCACTTTCAGGTGAAGAACGTTCCTGGAGTATTTGGGGAGACCACTCATAGGAGAACTTATTTCAGAATCCCCACACTGAAGTTGGTTTCCTCTCCAACACACTTCTGCATTGAGTACACAAGAAATATCCTTACACTTCCCTTTTGAATATTCAATTTCCAGCTTCTCTACCATTTCTCTATTTCAGACAGAGGCATGTTCAACTTTTGTGTGATGCCCTATAACAATGTGCTCAACCTGCTCTCATCCTGCACTTGTTTCCTCCCTCAATTCAATATTTTTGGGGGATCATTGTTCCAGGGTGTCTGACACTGTCCTGGAATTGGCATCTTTAAACTGCTGGTTAAGGTGTCCTTGGAAATGTGCAGAGGGTCTTTGTTTAGACAGGCAATAGGGTGATCAAGAGAATTAGACCTTAATTGAAGACATATTGCAAAAGTGTTTCTGCATGAAAGGGGGAGTTAGGTGGCCCCTTGGACAATCATAACAAGAGAATATCTGAGTAAACATAACTGTAAGACAACAGCAGAGGTGCTGGAGCCTAGCTGGTGCAGTGAGCATAGAATGACTCTTCTAGATTTGCAAACAACTTGCTAACCTCCATCCTAAATGTTTAGTGATGAATCTCCTCCTCTCCACATTGAGTTTAACTTCTCCTCCCATGTACTTCAATGTTCAAAATCCCATGTTACAGCTGTCTCCGGCTACCCTGATGCCATTATGCTGTCATATGGCCTTTCTGTTAGTGAAGGCTGTATGCACAGAGCAGATAGAATGACATCCAAAAAATTCATGGAAACACATATGGTCTAAGGCCCAGTCACAAGCCATGGAAATAGAACAAAAACCTGCATTCTCCAATATGAGCAAGAGAATTCCTTGCTCTTCCAAAGCAGTCTTCTGCATGCCACACCCTTACTTTTTACATACTAGAGGTCTCCTCTCTTCTGCTTTCCTGTCTCAGGACACTGGGAAACAAGTTAGGCTTATCTTGCATGGGATCAAAACCAGGTAGCAGCAGTTTTTAGAGAAATGAAGGATTGAGACTTCAGTGGATAGGACTTTCTGCCAAAAACCTCACTGCAACAAATGTTGAGAAGAATTCCTGTGAACATAACTACTGGAAGTTTGCAACCTGTATGAAGATCTTTTCTCCTGTGAGGCATCACGTCTTCCCATTCCCCATACATATTTACCCACTGTGCCTCGCCAAGATTATTAGACTTTCCCTAATTAGGAAAAAGACTTTTCCCAGGAAAACCAACTTTTTCTAGTACCCCCATAGCTGAAGTGAAAATCAATGTCAAGAACCTCCACTGGGTTTTGCCTTTGACAGAGCTAGTAAGTGTTTACACAAGGAAGAGAATTAGACATGTATGTGCAGTTTGAAATGGAAAGGGCTAGGTGTTCAGGTGTGAAAGTTTCCCTCAAATTTCTATGGTTCCAAAGACGAGAGCAAGTACTATTTCCTACAAGGGATGACTTCACCTACTGCCATATACCCCCATGGATTCCTCAGATAATTTTTCCTTGAGGAGCTACAGTTTTCATTTTTCTTAGAGGAACAGGGATAAATGTTTGCCTCCTCAGGACTCCCTAGACATTGGAATTTGAAATGCAACAAAGGAATCTGGCTGAATTGTTCTACAAAGCCATCTACAGAATTTGATAGAAATTGTTTGGCGCTGCCGTGGGGCGATTTTCCTGCAAAGCTTATCACATTGTCGGGCATGCAGAATATGCAGTTATCTACCTTAAGGAGCCTTTTCGGATCATGCCAACACTCCAGTATCACAAACTTTCCTCCACTGTTAAATCAAGCGAACACAAAGGGTTTGGATAAGTCTCATATTTGGATTCAAGCCCATTCTAAAGACATTTGTGATAACAGGAAAAGCATTTGTGATAAAAGGAAAAAGTTCTTCCCCAGAGACCTAGATTCCTTAAGGTTTGGTACTCCTGAATATGAGACCACTCTCAGGAATGCAGAGATTGTAAGGGTCTCAATGATATGCTGGCAAGTATAATAAATCAGCAAGTACTGCAACATGAAAATGTTCACCAGGTCCTATAATGGATTCTTCTCCATTTTCAGATTTTGAAGTTTATGTTGAGCACATATTGTAAGATCATTGTTGCCTATCATTGAGGAATGACAATTCAAATATCAAAGACACTAGTGTTTGTGATGGACATGCATTCTGTGGTGCACAATGCTCTATCTGCAAAGGAATTGATGTTATACTCCTCAATTTGTCCAACACAAGCAAAATATCAACTTGAAAATGAGAATTGTAGACAAATCCCAGCTGCATCTGGTCCTGGATGTACACATTTTTTGTGTCTTGCATGCTTATAGATATAATTTATGAAAGAATTGTGTGAATTGGAAGTGAATGCATAAGTTAAATTCTGTTGATATCATTCAAGAACCAGAAGGGTTATGTAAAGCCTGGTTTCTCTGTATCACTCAAGATACGGGTGTATTTCTGATGAAGCATTTTTTCAGACTTTTGTTAATTTTGAGGGATGTAATAATAGATGCTGTGTAGGGATGGGTGAAGGACGGCATGGTCTGATTTTTATCAAGGAAATGATAATGATTTGATTCAGATGTCAGTGCAGGGATGACAAGGAAAGCCTATTTAAAATAATCCTACTAAAGAAATGAAATCAGAGATATTAGTTATGTATCTCAATTTGTTGGATGCCTGCAATTCATACGAATAAGAACATGGAATTTTTAAATGCTTTAGGGTCTCCTTTTTATGTGCCCTAAGTCTGATCGCAGCTTTCCTCTTTCCATTGCCTCCTCTGTTTCTCATGAAAGGATTTCACATAAATTGTGTCTTCAATGTTTCATCATAGCAGAGATATTTGTGTTTTTATTTGCAATGTTGGGTTGCCTCAGAGGCATCATTCCATGGTCCAAAGGCAAATTTGGACTTCTGTAAATTAATGTCCTTGGATGTACATGCTGTGGTTATTGAAGGCCTTTCCTACCAGGTCATATGCCAGGAATGCTAAATCTGCACAGGCTAAATGAGGTATCCATTTTAAGATACATTGTAGAGTCACCAATGGGGAATTGCCTTTTGGTCCTCAGTAATTGCACTTGTGGTCAGTAACTAAGCTTCCTTACAACAATATGGCCCCTAGTTCTTGTTGTATTTGCATACCACTTTCATGTGAAGAGAACTCCTGGAATATTTGGGGAGACAACTCACAAGAGAACTTCTTTTAGATTCCCTTCATAGAAGTTGATTTCCTCTCCAACACACTTTTGTGTTTAGTGCACAGGAAATATCCTTTACACCTCCCTGTTTTAATATTTAAATTCCAGTTTTTCTACCATTTCTCTGTTTCAGATGAAGGCATGTTCAAATGTCATGTGATGACCCATAATAATGTGCTCAACCTGCCCTCATCAGGCACTTGTTTCATCCCTCAATTTCATGTTTTGGGAGGATCATTATTACTGGGTGTGTGATACTAGCCTATAATTGGCATCTTCAAACTGCTTGTTAGATGTCCTTGGAAATGTCTAGAGGGTTTTTGTTTAGACAGGCAATAGAGAGGTCAAGAGAATTACACCTTAAGTGAAGACACATTGTGAAAGTGTTTCTGCATGAAAAGGTGAGTTAAAAATCCCCTTGGACAAACATAGTAAGATAATTTCTGAATGCACCATAATTGTAAGACAACAGTAGAGTTGCTGTGGCCTCGTTGGTGCAGTGAGCATAGCATGCTCCTCTAGATTGCCAGCAACTTTCTAGCCTCCATCCTAATTGTTTAGTAACAGTAGTAGAAGTAGGTGTTTGTGGGAAATATTATATCCTCTGATTTTTGAGTCTAAAGGAATTTGAGGAAATCCTTCACACATGAACACCAAGTGCTTTTAAATCCAATTGATCACACCTGCCTCATTTTTCTCATGCCTCCAGGCTTTTTCCTTGAGTACATTGTAGACAGTGGGGCCAAATGCATATCACAGTGTATTTGGTTGATCTTGCTTTTCACCTCAGGTATGTGGGGCCTTGAATAGTTGGATTTCCTGGGCAAAGTCTTTTTCTCTGAATAAGGTAATCTCTCAGATAGTTCAGGAGGCACAGCCCATAAATATGTATAGGGATTGGGAAGAGGTGATGGCTCACAGGCTCTATGAACCCATGAATAACATTTGCTCAGAGAAAAATAATCCCCATTCAGTTTTGAAACATCCAGTAGTTGTGTGTGTAGGGATACCTCTCAACATTCGTTGCAGTGGGATTATTTGCAGAAAGTCAAGTCCATTGAATTGTCAGTCCATTCTTCTCTCCAAAATTCAGCTACCCTGGTTTTTATCCCACACAGAAATGCCTTACTTGCTTCCCAGTGCTCCTGGGATTTGAGAGCAAGAAAGAGGAGAGCTACAGAGTGCAGAGTGGAAAGAAAAGGATTGCGGATGTTTAGCTTGGAAGGGCGTGGAATTTTCTGGCTCAGGTAAGAGAATGCATGATTTTTCTCTTTCCAGAACTTGTTGTCTTGAGCAAAATGGGTTTCCATTAATGGTGTGACTGTCATCCTAATTGTGCTACACATACCACCTGCAGTCACAGAAAAGCCATATGACAGCACAATGCCATCAGGGTTACCATGGCAACCCAAATCTCTTCAGGTTCTGTATATTGCAGAGAACTTCAAGGAAAGTTCCTTTCCTCCTATCCTGTAATGAGGGAAGAGGATGCAGTCTATTTCCAGGGGTCTTTTGTTTCCCACATGTGGGATTCTTACCTTTTAACACAGGAGAAGAGGAATTTGCATGTGTAGTGTGCTTGTTCCCTTGGGCTTTGAGACATCCAATTTCATCCAAGATATGGGAACCTACTGAAACCTGACAGGTTGTCATACTGTCCATGTATGAGAGGGATTGATGTGCTCACTTGCCCACATGATGAATCATGATTTCCCAGAAATGAGGAACCTGCTTCAGGCAATTAATTCCCACCAGGAGTAGTGGAGCAGGGAGAGAACATGGGGTGCCTGAGGACAGGTGTGTCACCAAGCCCAGCACAGGTCCCAGTGGTATGGACTGACAAAGAGGCTCCTGCTGGTCTGGACTCACTTGACAAATTGTTGAGTCTGGAAACTGGCCTACAGCATGAGCATCCACTCACAATGATGGCCAATGACATTGCTGTAAGGTGGAACATGCCGGTCAACTCAGTGGGTTAGGTGAAGTTTGAACTGGGAGAAAGCACACTAACATGGGAGTCATGCCACAACTATCCACGAATGCCCCAACAGGAGACAGATGGAAACAAGGGATCAGGACTTCTAAGTAGAAATGAAGAGCAGATAAGGTCCTCAATGTGAAGAGAAGGGTTGTTCATCACTAAACATTGAGGATGGAGGCTAGCAAGTTTTTGCCAATTTGGAGAAACATTTGATGCTCATTCCTCTGGTCAAGTCCCTCCACCTCTGCTGTGGACTTACAGTTATGGTGCACTCAGACATTATCTTCCTATGATTTTCCAAGGAGCCCTTCAACTCACCCTTTGATACAGAAGTACTTTCACAATGTGTCTTCACAGGAGGTGTAATTCTCTTGACCTACCTATTGCCTGTCTGTTCAAAGACCCTCGGCACATTTCCCAGGACACCTTAACCTGCAGTTTGAAGAATCTGAATACAGGTCAGTGTCATATACCCTGGAACAATGATCCTCCAAATACTTGAAATTGAGTGATGAAACAAGTTCCTGAGGAACGCAGGATTAGCATATTATTACAGGACATTTGGTCATGCTTCCAGTTGAAAGAGAGGAATAGTACAAGGCCTGGAAGTTGAATATTCAAACATGGAGGAGTGAACAATATTTCTTGTGCACTAAATACACAAGTGATTTGGAGTGAAAATCAACTTCCGTGAAGGGACTCTAAAAGAAGTTGTTCCTGTGATTGGTCTCCCCAAACATTCCAGAAAATGTCCTCAGTTCCAAAGTGGTATGCAAATACAGCAAGAAGTAGGGGCCAGAATGTTCTGTAATCAAGGATAGTTACTGATCACAAGTGCAATTGCTGAGGACCTAAAGGCCCTCCCCCATTGCTCACTCTACCCTGATGCTGACAAGGGATACCTCATTAAGCATATGCAAAATTAGCTTTTCTGGCATATGACCTGATAGGAAAGGCCTCCCTTCATCACAGGATATACACCCAAGCACTCCAGTAGGCATAAGTACTAATTTGGATATGGACCACTGAATATGCTTCCGGAAATCATGAGTACAGCACAATGTATGCAAAAACAACCCTGTTAACAGGCAGAAATGAAGACACAATATATGCAACACCCTAACTAGAAAAACAGAGTTAGCAGCATAAGTATAAAAGGTATGATAGGACTTACGGAGAAGGAAAAGCAGATCCTACAGCATTTTGAAATTCCAATCCATATTTGTAAGATTCAGGCATGCAATCCAATTGTGTGATGTTTCTAATGTCCCTGATTTTATTTCTTTAATAGGATTATTTTAAATAGGCTTTATTTGGTCATTGCTGTACTACCACCAGAATCAAATTATTCTCATTTCCTTGTGAACAATCAGAACATACCATCCTTCACCCATCCCTACACAGCATCCCTCAAAATAACTCAACTGTGAAGAAATGCTTCATTAGTAATAAACCTGAATTTCGAGTGATATAAGTAAACCAGGCTTTGCATAGCCCCTGGGGCTGCTAAGTGATATCAGTGGACATTAACTCATGCATTCATTGCCAACTCACACAAGTCTTTAATAAATGATGTCTATAAACATGCAAAGCACAATAAACTGTGAACTATCAGGGCCATGTACATCTGTGTTTTGTCAACATCTTTTGGTTTTCCAGTTGATATTGTGGTTGTGTTGGACAATGTTGAGGTAGAGTCCCACTACTTTTGCAGAGAGACTGCAGTGTGCCACCGAAAGCTTCTCCTTCACAAACCCTACTGCTGGTGATTTATTGAATGTCATTCCCTGCTGAAAGACCACAACGAAGTACCAAGATGTGCTCAATGTGACCTTCGCAATTGAAAATGGAGAAGAATCCATTTGAGTCCCTGGTGACCATTTTGATGTTATAGAATTTGCTGATGCAAGACCCTTGCCAGCACATTAATGAGACCATTACAACCTCTGTATTCCTGAGATTTGTTTCATTTCAGGAATACTCACTCTTAAGAAATCTATGTCTTTGGGGATGCATTTTTATTGTCACCATAGATACTTCCTGAATAGACTCTTTAGAATTGGCTTCCAATTACATCTCTCATTCAAACATGTTGTGTTCACTTTGTGAAACAGAGGAGGAAAGGTTCTGATACTGGAGAATTGTAATGATCTGAATAGACTCAAGGTAGTTGACTGCATCTTGGGCAGCACTGAATATGTGATATGCTTTGTACAAAAACCACTCAAGGCAGAGTCCAATAATTTCTATCAATTTCTGTAAATGGCTTCAAAGAACAACCTAGCCAGAAATCTTTGTTTCAGGACAAATCCCAATGTTATAAGGAGACAAATGTAGTCATGAGGAGACAAAGGTTCATCCCTGTCCCTTTAAGAAAAATTAGATTTATAACTCCTCAATGAGGGGACAGCTTTCAGAGACAACCATGGGTGTGTGCAGCAGTAGGAGAAATAGAAATTTTTAGGAAATTTAATATGATCTGATCTCTGGAATTAGAGAAGATTGAAAGAACCTTTTACACATGATTACCAAGCTCTTACCATTGCAAGCTGTTCAGCAAACTATTCACACCTATCGCTTTCTTTTCATTCCTCCTGGCCTTTTTCTTGAGATAATTCTAATCAGCTAGGGCAAAATGCATACCATGTGGAGGTGCTGGACCTTGATTTCACCACATGTTAATGGATGCTTGAAAAACATGGTTTTCCTGGGTGAAGGCAGTTTTCCTAATTAGGGAAGTCTCAGCAATTTGGCCAGGCACAGTATGTAAATATGCATAGAGAAAGGGAAGAGATGATGGCTCACAAGGTCTGTGAATTCCTGAATAATATTTGCTCAGACAAAAAATCACCTGAATTCAGTTTTCAAACTTCCAGTAGTTTTGGTTGCAGGAATTCCTCTCAACCTTCCTTGCAGTGAGATTTTTTGCAGAAAGTCCTATCTATTGAACTGTCAATTCTTCATTTTTCTACAAAATGCTGCTATCCTGGATTGATCCCATTAAGAAATGCTTCACTTCTCTCCCTGAACTCCTGGGATATGAGAGCAAGAGAGAGGAGAGATAAAGCATGCAGGGTGGAAAGGGCAGGCATGCAGGGTTTGGTTTGTAAGGGCGTGTAATTTTCTGGCTCATGTCAGAGAATTCAGGTTTTTCTCTATCCCAGGCTTCTTGTTGGGCTTTGATCAACATGAGTTTCCAAGAATGGCTTGGCTTTCATCTTAGCTGCCCTGCACATACATACTGCAGTCACAAAAAGGCCATATGACAACACAGTGTGGTCACTGTTGCCATGTCAACCGGAATCTCTTTGGGTTCTTGCTATTGTGGAGGAAATCGCAAGCTCTTTTTCAACTGTGCTGGGATGAGGGAAGAGGATACAGGTGAATCCAGGGATCTTTTCTTGGCCACAAATGTGATCCTAACCTCTGAACACAGGCAAGAGGAAATAGGGTGTGTAGATCGCATTTCCCCATTGGCTTTGAGACATCTGACTTCAACCAAGTTAAGGGACCCTGTTGAAACCTGAGAGTATGATATGCCATCCATGTTTTTGAGAGGGTGATATGCTGACTGAGCCACAGCAGGCATTATGATTTCCTGAGAATGGGGACACCCTGCAGGCAATTGTTCCTCATTGGTAGTAGCAGATCAAGGAGATAAGAGGGGGTGCCCAAGGATAGGTGGGTCAACAAGCCTAGAACAGGTCCCAGGAGCATGGATGTATGAACCCACTCATGCTGGTCTGGACTCAATGGACACATTGCTGAGTTGGGAAATTGGCCTAGAGCATTAGGAGTCCATTCCAATGATGGCCAGCTATCAGGACAGTACAGTGAAGAGGAGCAGGCGGGATGGCTCAGTGGGTTATTTGAAGTTTGAATCCAGAAGCAACACACTAATTCTGGTGTCATGCTACACCTTTCCATGAATGCTCCAACAGCAGGTAGCTGGAACCTGAGATTTAGGACTTCTAAGCACAAGCGAGGAGTGGC
>JAJEJO010001529.1:0-74129 GCA_020662805.1 Glaucomys volans
CTACCAATTGAGCTATGTCCCCAGCCCTAAGAATCTTTCTATTAAACAGCATTGGCTAGGGTGACCACACACCACAAGTGTCCCTGCTGGGCAATAGTGTGCCTGTCACCTTGAACTGCTCGTGTGTCTCAAGACTTTCCTCAGTGCCAGATAATGTGCCTTTAGACCATGATGTCATGTCATTGATTCAGCTCATGAAGACCTAAGTTGAGGCGCCCTTAGGCCACACCCCAGAGTTGATGCTCAGACCCAGATCTAGCTGCCAACGCCAGCTCGCCCCTGGCCGCAGTGCTGCACCACCCATACAAATATTTATAGAGTGTCTGCTAGTCTATTCTATTCTGTGACCCAGAAGAGCTTTCCAGAAACAAGTTCAAAATGGCTCTGCATATGAAGTTGGTTATTGCTAATGGGTTGCAGCATCATGACCTAGGGCTGCACCCCCGTGCACACTGGAAGGTTTGCGTGCATGTGTGCACTGGAGGCAGGCCAGCCTCGAGGAGGACTGACAGCAAGTGGCCTCGCCTCTTCAGCTGGTGCACCAGGGAGGCCAGAATAATTGGGAATGTTAGCTTAAGTAAAGCACCCATTTAGTAGGTGTGCTGGGTGTAGGGCATGTTTCAACTTGGTAATTGTTCTTTATCCTGTGCAGATGTGGGTCAGATTCCCAGAGATGCCCAACCCTGATGCCAAGGAAAATCCGGGAGATCTACAGGGGGTTAAAGAGGCAGCCCTGCTTTTTAGGTGCAACTGGTTTGCTCGACCCAGGGACATGGAGACGGGTAAAAACCAAGGCCCCTGGAGGAGGTGTGAGAAGGAGGTGGCAGGTATAGGAGCTGTGTCCCTTGGGGAGGGCTCCCTGAGGGTTAGACACTGTTCTGGACACCAGCTCAGAGGGACACCTATACAAGATTCTTCCTCCACGACTCCTGGTCGGTGTCCTTACCTTTAACTACTGGGGCTTCATTGATGCTGAGCCGAATCCCCAGGACAATGCCCCCCACCCCAACTCTCCACTTGTAGGGTCTCAGTTTATCCATCTAGAGGCTGGGTAACCTCCACCAGGCATGGATCAGCAGCGAGGGTCTCCTTCTCTGCACCAGGTCTGCAAGGAAAGCAGGGACTGACGCTGGCCCTGTGCCTAGATGGGAGCCGTGGTGCCGGGAGTCGGGGTGCTGATTAGGGAGAGAGCCGGGCTCCAGTGCTGTCGAGGTCACATGTGGGAACTTTCCTCAGCCCCTCAGGACCTGCCAGCTAAGTACAGCCCTCAGGGATTGAGGGATGAAGGGGGACCAAAGGTGGGTAAAACAGCTGGGCGCCCAGATGCATCTTGTGGTCTCAGGTCCAGACCACCTCAAACCCAGCTTCCATGGATCTTGACCTGTCCTGCCGCTGCCATATCACAGACCCAACTGGAAGAGATTTTTCTTTTTTTAATGGCCGAGGCGGGTTTATTTGCTTGAGCGTCTTGGCAGCCCCAGCAACTACTCGAAGCACCTCTGAACCCTACTGCAGCTCCCCATGATGGGGGACTGATGGAGCCAGGGCCCTGACTGGCTTCTCAACCCCGGATGGTCTGCAGGTCTTTGCTGGTCCCTCCCCAGCCTCCCTCACCACACTGCACGTGGCCCCTGGACCAGCAGCAGCAGCAGCAGCAGCACCTGGGAGCCCGTGGGGCGTGGGGAATCTGGGCCCCACACAGGACTACGGAGCCAGCCCTGCCCGTGTAAAAGTTCCCCAAGCTCGCGTGGACCCTGAAGTATGAGTGGCACCTGCCTTGGGACATGGCTGCCCTCCTGCGGAAGCCAGGGATCCAAGACCAGGAAGCCTGAGGCCCTTCACGTGCCGGCCTCTACCACTGTACTTTCTTGAGGCCCCTGTTGTCTTACTTATGGTCTGTGTCCCCCCAGGGTAGATTCTATGGGGGCAAAGACGCTGCCTGGCTCATCCGGATCCCCGAGGGCACTGCGCGAGGCAGGTGCTCAAGAAATATGAGTGGGTTGGCCATCGAGCTGGCTGACAGGTGGGTGTGAGGATGGAGAAGGGGCGGGAGGCAGGGAGCCGCTGGTGAGCTGCTGTCCTCTTCTTGAGCTCCTTAAGGCACCTCTTGTCACACTCACCCTGCTGAGAGTCCCTCGTCCAGGGCCCACGGCTGCTGTTGGTGGAACTGTGCCCAGAAGGCTGTGGCATGGTGGGAAGGATTGTGGCTGTCACATTTGTTTGGCAGGGAAGTTCTTCCCTAGATGGAACCCGACCTATGTGATATGAATAACAGGGTGCAGAGTTTTGCCCTTGGGTTCCAGATCAGGGGACACTGCACCCCAACTCAGGGCCCCCCAGATCTTTCTCCTGGACCCTCTGGGGGCCTGGCCCTGGGCACCCCTTCACCTCCATATGCACAAGGGCTCCTCTGCTTCTGCCTGTTCACGATGGGGCTCGATGGTCCTCAGAGTGATGCCACAGCCTAGCGCGTTCCTCTGACAGGGTGACCTTTTTAGTAGTGGGGAGACAGCAGCCAGGAGCCCAGGAGTTTCTCTGTTACTTACTCAGCCACACAAAGTGAGCTTGCTGTCCTGCTAACCAGGTAGCCACAAAAGGAGCCCTAGAGCAGCTGTGTGCTCCCTAGGGGCACCCCCACCACCCCTGTCACTGTCCCAGCGGCCTCACCGTTGCCCCTAAATAGCTACTCAGCAAGGGACAGCCATCTACCAATGCCTCCCGCCCAGTTTTGCAGATAGAAATGCTGAAGCCAGAGGGAGGCAGAGACCTGCCCTTTGCCCCTCAGTGGCTGAGCTGGGTGACCACTGCCTCCCTTGGGAGATGCACAGCTCCTGCCATGTCCCAGGATGGCTCTGTCTTCTGACCAAACAGGGTAAGCGGCCGTGACTCGCCGAACCCACGGGCACGAGGCTGAATCACAGAGACGCAGTTTTCTCGATGGTCAGGTGTCCATTTATGACACCTCTGCAGTGCTGTGGAACTTAGAGCAACCTTGGTAGGATATTTGGTGGCTGGGTCACCATCACAAGTGTGGGATGGTGGGTTGTCAAAATGCAGCAGCAGATGGCGTGGGGCCTGGAATCGCTGGTTCAAAATACGTCACTTTCCCAGATAGGACTTGGGTTTACTGCTGCAGAATCAGAATTGTTGTATCTTTCCATGGGCACACAGAATGACCGCAGGGTTCACTTTTGCAGGAAGGAGTCCCTCCCTGGGTCCTTGCTTCTCCAACCCCTGTGCTCCCACCCGACGGCCTTGTCCCTGGTGACGGGGGTCATGCTCACATTTGCTCCTATCCCAGGTTCTGGCAGGTTGTTGGTTGAATGGATTAAAACAGACAAGTCTGTGCCTCGTGGAGCTTGCCTGGGGTTTCTCTGTTCCTCTTGCAGGTTTGTCTCCACAAAGTCCATTTACCCAAATCTCCCTGACCAGCCTTCACGCCGTTACCCACCATTGTTTTTGGGTTCCTTTGGTTTGAGTTCAGGTTTGCCTGGGAAAGCCTAGTTAAAGAAAGTAGGAAAATAGGTGGTGATGGCTGATGACTACATGTCAGTCACAGTGAGGAGCGGTGGCCACCCGTGGGCAGTGGCTGTCCACACTGGGAGCTGCAGGCAGTGGCTCCACCTTCCCGTGCTCTGGAGTCGCCTTGGGCAGAGCTAAGGCTTTCTGGAAGTCTGGTGTGGTTTTCACATTACTTGTTGGAGAGGCACTTGAGGCTGTTTCTGACACCCACTCCTCCCCCCTGTTTGCCCAGAAATTGCTAGACTGGTCTTCTGGTTGTGCAGGGGTCCTTGAGGGCCCAGCTCAGAGCTCCCTGGGGGGCTGGAGATATAACATCTGCAGTGTGTGCATGAAACCAGGCAGGGAGAGGTGAAGTGAGTTGAAAAACAGAAGCGTGCGAGCCTCTCGACGTTTCCTGTGTGCTCTGTCTGCAGTGGGAACTGCCACACAGGACCAGCCCCGTGTGAAGCTCCACTCCGTGTAGTTCACAGCGCTGTCACTTGTGGAAAACAGGTGTTGGACAAGCGTTTGGAGTTTGGAACTGAAAGGTGCAGAGAGAAAGTGGGTTTACTGGTCTGATGGCAAGGGCAGACCTCAGGCAGGCGTCTGCAATCAGCAGAGGCTCCCTGTCCACATCAGGAACATTCATTTCAAAAAGAGAAGGAAAGAGTGGTGTGGCCAGGTCAGAACCAAGCCAGCCCTCTTGCCCATCTCACACGCTGTGACCCAGGCCACTTTCTGTGACTGCACCTCCAGAATGCCAGTCCCCTGGCCAACGGTGGCTGGCTGATCCTTCTGCCCAGCCTGCAGTGAGCCCTCAGCCCACGAGCCGGGGTCTTTAGCCCCGTAATGACATGGCCAAAGTGGAGGGAGTTCTGCATCCTCCAGTGGCACTCACCTACAGGGGTGAAGATGCGGTTCCTTGCCACACATCCCACCAAGGGTGAGGACTCTGCCTTCCCCTGGACTCTGAACCCGCCTCTGACTTGCTTTGCTTGGTGGGATGTGACAGGATGCACCTTCCCAGGCCTGCTTAAGGCAGCTGTAGCTTTTCATTCTTGGAAGGCTTCTGCTTGGGACCCAGCACCATGCTGAGGAGCCCAGCCTGGTGGAGAGGCATACGGAGGGAATGAGGTGCTTCTGTCACAGCCAGCACGGGCTGCCAGCCACCTGCAAGAAGGAGAGTGGGTTTCCTCCAGCCTCTGAGAGCTCCTGGATCAGCGCTACTCCTGGGGAGAGCACCTGGATCAGCGCCACCACAGGAGAACTGAAGAACCGCCCGGCTGAGCCTTCAGCCCCCAGAACTGTGTGATGGTAAGTGGTTGTCAGGTTAAGTCACTGTGTTTCAGATCATCTGTTATGCAACAATGGTTAATGGAGAAATGCAGATGGGCTCGCTAATGAGATTTCTGAGGGCAGAGGACGAATTTTCCTCATTTGTTATAAAGCATGGTGCACGGCCAGGATGTGGATGGCCAGGATGGGGATGGCCAGGATGTGGATGGCCAGGATGGGGATGGCCAGGATGGGGATGGTCAGTATGTAGATGGCCAGGATGAGGATGGCCAGCATGGGGATGGCCAGGATGGGGATGGCCAGGATGGGGATGGCCAGGATGTGGGTGGCCAGGATGGGGATGGCCAGGATGTGGGTGGCCAGGTTGCAGATGTGGCCAGTGGAAGTTGGACCTGGCTGGTGATCTCTCCAGTATAGGCCAACGGAGTCCTTGCAGGACACCTTGCCCACCATTCCTTTCACAGACAGGTGACCGTCCCTGTCCCAGTGTCCCCACTGCCTCTGTTCCCTGGCAAGCCTCACCTGATGTCTGTTAAGCAGCCCTAAGAGGCCAACACTGCCAACAGAACTCCTGCCTTGAGTCAGGCACTCCCGAAACAGACTCTGGGGCTGGGACATGGGCACAGGGACCCAAGGAGGGGCTGTGCTAGGGATCTCGCCATGGAGGAGCAATGGAACAGGACTGGCATTAGTGACTGGGCCCCAGCCATGGCCAGGTGCCATAGTGGCCCTTTGAATTGTCTCTCATTGGGCAAACTCTGGGTCTCAGCCCTACTCCACCAGGTAGGGTGACCAATGTCACAGGACTGGGGACTCCTGGAATGGGGGTCTGGGTCTGGCAACTGGGACAGTCTGGACCACCAGGATGGGTTGGTCACCCCACCCAACACCAGTCTTTGGCTGTGGGCTGTCCCTGGGGTGGCATGGCCTTTGGGAGGGAGGACAGGGGCTCCTTTTCAGCAGAGGGCGATTTCCCATAGCAGTCCTCGCTGCCAGCCCTCACAGGGACAGAGGGGACCGCTGTCCTCAGCCCCAGCATCCACAGGGATTTACTTATGGCCCCACTGTGTTCCTGGCCATGCCCAAGTGACAGAGCAACCGGCCCCGACGTCCTTCTGGCGTCAGGGGCATGGTGGCACCTTCTGCCTGGGGTGTGGGGAAGGGGAGGGGCCAGGATTCCAGGCTAGGGCTGAAGGCAAAACCTTGTCAGTCAAAATGAGCCCCTGGGCCCTCTGGAGGAGGCCCCCTCTGCTGCCCTGCCCTTTCCTCTTTCTCCCTTCCCGACCCTCCTCCCTGGACTCTAAGCTAATGTGTGGACAGGGTGCAGCCCCCACAGATGGTAGAAAGACCCTCCCTCCAGGACTTAGACCCAGACTCCAGGTCCCTTTCCTCTCTTACCTGCTAGGTAAGGCCTTGACCAAATCCCTGAGACGTGTCTGGGTCTCCATCTCCTGAGGCTCCGGCCTCTGTGTCCCTGGACCATGAGCTCTGGCAGGCAGACAGTTTCTGAGCACCAACCACTTGTGACCAATGGGCCCAAAGAACAGAGGGCCCAGGACCATGCTGGCTCTCAGCGAGTGCGTGCGTGCGTGGCTGCCGTGCCCGGCTCCCAGGGGACCAGGGAAAGTACTTGTGAGCCGGTGCTATAGGAATAAGTGCAGTCTGCTGGTCATGGCTCAAGTTGAGGCAGGAAGTGGTGAGGTTTCCTGGCACCTCCTTCCAGCCTGAAATGGGAAAGGTGAACCCCACAACCAAATCTCCTTCCTCCTCCCGTCTGTGTGTCCCACAAGGGGACAGAGGCCTGGGAGGTGGCAGATGCCACTCTGAGGTGCCTCAGTCACGATGGAGAGGCAGGCCCAGCTTACTGCCCAGGTGCCTCTCACCTGGCTTACCGGGCCTCCCTGCCCAGGCTGAGCAGAGGCTGGCAGCAGCAGATGCTGGGTCACGTCAAGGTCACTGGCCTTGTCCCTCAGGCCTTCCCGGCGCTGGAAGGATCTGCTGCTTGGCCGCTCCCTCCCCCACAGCCGAGGAGCGTTTCCTCAGAGCGGAACTTCTTCACACAGGCCGGCAGGAGGGGATCCATAAACCAAGTTCATTAACCAGCTGAAAGGCGAGTAGCTGGGGACCAGGGCTGTGGCGCTAGGAAGATTCAAACACCACCACGTTTGTTTATTTTCTTAAAGTTTCTGAGTGAATGTATATTCCTGCATGTTTAGAGATTGGCAGCCCTGGAAAATGAAGTTTATTTATCCACCAGATACACATCATCTAAACAGCTGCACACGGCGCTGCCTCCCCATGTGGCTGCAGGGCTGGGCCCTGATCCCCGGCAACTGAGCAATGGCTGCATTTTCTTGCACACTCTGCCCTCAGCCAGGCCTTGAGCTGAGCCTGTGGGAGGTGGGCGGCCTGCCCCTGGCACTGTTGCGGGTTGAGACCAAAGCTCCACATGCACTGGGGTAGCTTCCTGAATCTTCTCTGGCGATAGCAAATCATTTCATTGATGTGCTCATTCAACAAACCACACTGATTGTTCCCAAGCCCTGTGTTAGACTCTGTTGATGCCAGAAGATCAGACTGGGCCCTGGCAGGCCCTCCTCCTCTCCCAGCAGAGAGCCTGGAGAAGCAATGCCCCAGGGGCCCTGCCTGTCCCTTCTGTTACCCCAGCAGTGACAGCTGTCCCTCGTCCTCCTCCAGCTCCATTCCCATGTGTGCCTGGGGAAGTGAGCTCAAGGACGCTTCCGGAAATGAGAAGAGGTCAGGATGCTAAAGTGTTTGGAAGTCATTCTTTGCTCTCCGTGAAACTCTGCGGTGGCTTGGGACCACTCTGCGTCTGCACGTGTTCTAATTTATTAAATGCGAACGTCCTAAAACCACAGAGCCAGATCCCTGGGCTGCCAAAGGGATGTATCAGACCTCTCCTCCTCCTCTGCGTCTTAAGGCAGGTCAGCAGAGTAACATGAGTGAGCAAGGGTGGGAATCAGTCCCTGGCAAGCAGACCCCAAAGAGCTATGGCCCCTGAAGCCTAACTTGGCAAAAGGGTTCAGATGTTACTTTTCTTTCTAGGAAGAGCAGTTCACATTTACTAGACAGATTGTCACTGGACTAGGAGAGGCAGAGGTTGCCATTTCTTGCCCCCAAATTGCTTTTTTGGGAACCTTGCAGGCCTCATCAGCCCCTTCCTTTTTCTCCAGACAGCTGGGGAGCAGCAGGACTGGGCAGCCCTGGATCCCCAGTCCCTGTCTTCATTTCACCTGCCCTTCCAGGGGCTGCAGCACCTGAGGGTGGCCTCCCAGCACAGTGGGACTTGGACAGTGGCTGGAGGAGGAGCTGAGCTCAAGGTGAGCCAGGGCCAGGCAGAATGGAAGGCCAGGCGTGGACACAGTTCTCCAGCACCTGCCACATGCTTGCTCGCCATCCCGGTCTGTGCTCCCAGTGACCCAGAGGGGACTTGACTTGGGCACTGCCTCCCGCTACTGTTTATCAAGCAGCCAGAATCAGGCCCTGTGCTAACTGCTTTTCAGCATTGTCTGTGTTTGGGGTGAATTGTGACCCCCTAAGATAGATGTTGAGGTCTTATCCCCCAGTGTCTATGAATGTGACCTCATTTGGAAGGAGGATCTTTGTAAGAGCCAGCCCTACTCAACCTGACAGGCATCCTAATAAAAAGATCAGCTTGGACATGGACACACCAGGAGGACACTGTGTGGTGACAGATGCAGTGAGCAGGTGCTGCACAGCAAGCTGAGGGTGTTGAGGTTGGCCAGGACGGCTGCTGACCACGAGGAGTGGGAACGGGCGGGAAAGGGGTCTCCTGCAGGCTTCAGAGCAGCCCAGCCAGCCTTGACTTGGGACTTCAAGCATCCAGAAAGGAGAGAGGACATTCCTGTGGTTTCAAGCCACCTGGTTTGTGCCCTAGGAAAAGAATGTGCTTTGTTTCCCCCTGCAAGTTCATTATCCAGGTAGGTGGATCAAAGGACCCCCCAAAATGTCCCTGACTTAGTCCCCAGAATCTGGAAAAACAGACTTTGCAAATAGAAAGGGAATTAAAGGGGATTAGCATTCCCTTAAAATAGGGAGATTATTTGGGCAAACCTGAGATGGACCACCATGGGGACAAGGGACGAATGCACCTCTGGGTCTTGGGTTTTGGCCTGACAGCAGACCCCAGGAGGCATGGGGTGTGTCAGCTTTGCATCACGGAGCATCATCATGCATGCTCTTGTGCAGCTGGGGTAACTTAGCACAGGGAAAGTCGCCTGAATTGAGTACACTAAGCCAGTAGCATCCCCACCCCTGCAAGTGACCCATAAGATGGGCTCCCTTCCTTGGTTCAGGGCACAGGCTGATGTCTTCTCACTGGAGCTCTCTCTCCCTTCCTGAATGGAAGCCCCAGGGAAAGTCCTGCCTGCGCCTTCACTCGGCTCACCTGATTTAGTTTCCATCGTCGTGGGTGAAAAGACCCCAGTGTCTGGCGTCAGGTCCATCTCGTCACCTGAGCCTTTCAAAGCGGAGAACTCTCTCCAGCTGGAGAAGCCAGGTGGCGAGACTCATGGTCCTTGTTGACTCATGGTCTTTCTTGGCTTTGAAAATGGAGGAAGGAGCCGACAGAGGCTCCCTGCTGGCCGCCCTCACAGGGAAGGGACCTGGGCTCTAGGGCACAGGACAGAAGCTGGCAAGCACCCTACAGGAGCACTGAGGAAGATTCTTCCACAGAGCCTCTGAGGAACAGGGCCCTGGTGACATCTCCATTTTGGCAGAGCCCACCCAGACTTCTGACTATGGCTGTGAGGCCCTTAAGTGTGTGGTGACTCATGACGGCAACAATAGGAAGTGACTTAACCATCACACAACAGGGGTAGCAGCGGAGGCACAGCATGAGAGGTGTTACGGCTGGGATGTGAGGTGTCCCCCAAAAGCTCACGTGTGAGACAGTGAAAGAAGGTTCAGAGGAGAAATGATTGGGTTGCTAGTTCACTTAACCTAATAGTGAATTAATCCCCTGCTAGGGATTAACTGAGTGGTAACTGAAGAGGTAGGGTGCGGCTGGAGGGGGTGGGAATTGGGATGTGGCTTCGTGGTACATATTTGTGTCTGGCAAGTAGAGACCCCTCTCTCTGCTTCCTGATCATCATGTGAGCTGCTTCCCTCAGGCACACTCTTCCACCATGATGTCCTGCCTCACCTTGAGCCCTAAGGAATGGAGCCGGCCTTCTACGGACTAAGACCTCTGAAACCGTGAGCCCTCAAATAAACTCTTCCTCCTCTACAGTTGTTCTGGTTGGGTCCTTTTATCAAAGCAGGGAAAAAGCTGATTAAAACAAGATAAGCTTGCCCAAGTTCAGAGACGGTGATCCACGTCTGCTGACCCCAAAGTCCATGAGACTGCCCCATTCCAAGCTACGATATTGGTGGCAGTGGTGGGCAGTAGGTACACTGAGCCTAGAGTAGTGGCACAGGATGTGACATGACAGGGATCTGTGATCCCTCAGGCTGAGATGGTTTCGGGTGGTGCTGACAGCAGGTGGCTGACTCTGGTGGAGTCACAGGGGATTGCTGGGGGTGGCGGAAAGCAGGCTCTGAGGACCGGAGCCTGGAAGAGGCAGGGCTGGCACCAGAAACAGCTGGAAAGGGAGCCTGGGGCCACGCACATTTGTAGCAGGATCTCATGTGTCTCCATCTTGAACAAGGGCTGTGTTTACCCCTGAGCTCCTCATCCAGCGGCAGAGAAGGGGTGAGGGAGCCATGGTGGCTCAGGGACTGCTGGCATAGGCTCTGTTGCCAGTCCCTCCCAGGTCCCTGCACTAGTCCTGGGCAAGAAGGCAGAAACCAGGAGACATCACTTCTTGGGTACATGGCCACTGGGCTCTGAACGGTGGCCAGGCTTCCTTTTGAGAACAGATACCAGAGACCAGCTGCCAAGGACCTGCTGGCAGTGACCACTCTGGCTCCTGGTGAAACCCATGCCGTGATGGGTTGGGGTTTTGTGGAGGTCATCACTGTGGCAAGAACTGACCACAGCTGCACAGTTTAGATGCACACTTGACCACCAAATGTCATCAGTCCCAACAGTGCGGGTTCAACACCAGAGCTCAGTACTTCATTCAAGAGGAAACACGAAGTGGTAACAGATGATTATCACCATCCCCACATGCATACAGCTCTGTGATACATAAATCAGCCACTTAGCAATAGGCCAAACTTCCAAACAGGAAGCCAGGGGAGATACTGCAGAGTTCCCGGTCAGCCTGTCCCCCCTACCTAAAGGATTTCTCTGGCATGGTTCTGGGATGGAGGAAATTCTCAGTGGTTGTGGAAGGAATGCCTAGCTCCCCTGAACTTGCCCTGGCCACTTGTCATGTAAGAGTGGCTCCTACCTGTCACAAGTCTGCCAGAGAAGAATTCTCAGTTCAATCTGGATTTCAAATTACGGTGAAGCATGTTCTCATGAATGTCCCACATGCTATACGTTCATGGAACATCAGGGACACATTTATACTAAAATTTTTTTAAATCTGGAATTCAGGGACTGGGGATATAGCTTGGTTGGTAGAGTGCCTGCCTCACAAGCACAAGGCCCTGGGTTCAATCCCCAGCACCGCAAAAAAATGAAATAAAAAAAAAATCTGGAATTCAAATTTAGCTGGGCATTCTGTATTTTTATCAGCTAAATTTGGCAACAAGTCCCTCTGTGTTCTGAGTGGTGCTGTGTCTTATTTGGAGACTCTGAGACTAACAATTGTCTTTTATTTCTGAATTGAAGCATAAAGGAGATTTACAAAGAAAATAAATGGATCCTTTCCTTATCCACAGAAGATAGCACAAAGGGGAATCTGAAACAAATGAAGCCTTGGTTGGATAAAATGAAGAATCTGCTGACTGTAAAGATGAGCTAACAAGGGAATTTATTTCTGTGTGATGTTGAGAGACCTTTAGAAAAAAGAGAGCAAGCACACTGCCCCAGACAGCATCAGCCACTCCGGAAGCCATAGTGTTGGAGGTAAATCTCGAAGATGGTTAATCTAATAGTCACCGCCCAAAAATAAAGACACAGAAGCTCAGATGAGTCGAATAACTTGTCCAGGGTCACAGGAGAGAGAAGTAGTGGGAAGTGAGGCCAGGGTTGGGATGGGGCTCTAGAAAGGGAGGACCGAATGCCCTGAGTCTGAAAATAACACCAGTTACCATGTATTGACCATTGACCATGAACTGAGCACTTCACTGAAGCAGTCCATTCAATCTACACAGGCTCTGCAAAATAGGTATTAGCTTTCCATCATGCCTTGGTATCGGTGGGGTGCTGGTTCCAGGACCACCCACAGATGCCAACATCTGCAGATGTCCCAGGCCCTTGTATAAGATGGCCTGGAGTTTGCACATAGCCTACGCATATCCTTCCAGATGCTGTAAGCTACTTCTAGACTACTTCCAATGCCTCATACAGCCTAAATATGCTGCAAATAGTTGTTGTATTGTTCAGGGAGTAATGAAACACAAAAAGTCTACACACATTCAGTGTAGACACAATGTTTTCCCCAATTATTGTTTCTGAGTTTGTCTGAATCTGCAGATGTCAGAAGTCATAGATCTAAAGAGCCAATGGTACCTCATTCTACAAAGAAGACAGCGTCAGGAAGGGGCAGATGCAGGGCCCATGCTCAGCTGGTGCAGGTCAGACCAGCATGCAGCCCCCCACCCCAGGGAAAGACAGCTCCAGAGCCATGCTCCTTCCTTGTGACTGTGCAAACTTGACCAAGTTCTGTCTCCACACCCCCCCTGGTTACCTTGGGGGTCACAGAGCACAAACTCACAGGATGCTTGTGACTGAAACGTGGATACCCATTGAAGGCCATGATGGCAGTTGCTTGGAGCCTAGTGAGCATCCAGTGAATGTCCTCCAGCAGGCACCCACACTGTGCTCACAGGCAGTTGCTGTGGTTCTGCAAATGGGGAACCACCAAAGCTCTGGGTGACCTGATGAAGGGTAGGTGGCTGGCAGAGAAGAGACTAGAGATAGGAAGGACCAGGATCCTAAAAGTCCCTTTCCAGGGCAGTGGTGGTGATGCCAGGGAGGGAGGTGTGGTGGATCTGGAGAGAAGACAGTGTAGAGTCTGGCACTGGCTGGCTTGGGTGGGAGGGGAGCTGGCGGGAAGGTATGCTGGCTGCCCAGGTGGACATGGGCCAGAATAGAAGCTGGCTTAAGTCTGGGCTGCGTCTCCTTCTCAGCCTCTTTGATCCAGATGGAAAGAAGCCACCACCAGCAGGAACCGCGGGGCGGTCCCTCTAGGGCAAAGACACTCCGTGGACAGGAGGAAGCCCAGGTTAGTGACACTCCGGGTCATGGTCACCCCATGACCCTGCAGGATTCCACCTGGGGCAAGACATTCTGTTCCAGCTGTGCTGGGGCAAGCATGTGAATTCCTGCTACAGACACGCCTCGACATCTGTCGCTCATCACCTGCACCCGAACGACTGTGAGGCCGGGAGGGGTGCGGGCGAGACCGAGCTACTGGCTGCCTGGAAGCCCCCGCCTTCATCCCGCCCGGCCACCCTGCCCTGCGCGTCCCCCGCGCCTCCACCCTTTGCCCGCACCGACGCCCACTGCCACAAGGGGGCGCTGGCGCCCGCTGCGCGCGTCCCTGCACAGAGCCCGGAGAACAAAGGATCCCTGGGGCCCGGCCTGCCTCCCCGGAGCCACCTGCCTGCAGGACAGCCGGCCCCGCGAAGGAGTTAATTTTTGCTCGAGGATCCTCCTAGAAGTCTGTTAAAGAAATCCTCCCCGCCTTGATGGCCTTTCTCCCCATGTTGGGGACAAATATAAGAGCGCTGGGACTCTAAAAGGGTTACTGCGTTTGTGGTTTTACGATGCCTCCTGCTCTGTATTCTCCGGCTCCTTCCCGGAGTTGACCAGGATCCTGGCAGCATCATTTTTCTCCCTTTGGTTTATTAAAGGGAACTTCTTTGCACATTTGGACAAAGTACACAGGCACCCTCGGGAAGTAGTTTAACAAAGCCACACAAATCCACAGAAAAGAATGATGTGTGGAAATCAGATTGTTATGAGGAAGCCCGCACAGCCGAGTTGGCCTTGCCCTGAAATGGCTTTTACCTCCTAGCTTCTAAACACACATCGTCCACTGTGTGCAAACGCTATTTAAATGCTTCCCAGCTGCCGCGAGTGGGAAACCTGGAGAGGCCAAGTGGTGGTCATCATCCACCTATTGAGGGCCTGCTGGGTACAATAGCAGCCCTCAGCTGCCCAAACTAGCCAGGCAGGGCCAGCCCTGGGAGGCCAGAGATGGGGCTGGAGGCCAGTGTTTCCTGGTGTGATAATTTAGGGGTTCCCAATGAATCCCTTTCCCTCCAGATTTTCACCCCAGGTCAGTTTCTACTGGGTTTTCCCCAAGGGCTCCAGCATGTAGGTTCAGTAGGTCCCCCTGCTCCAGGCTGACAGCTTTGTGGGGAGTTCCTGAGGACCCGAGGGAACAGCAACCCACTCAGAGAGGGACTTGGGGCCTTAGAAAGTCCCTCTGAGACCAGGGGCCGCATCAAGGTGCTCAGGATTGAGGGGATGCTGGCTGACCAAATCACTTCCATTCCGTGACCTAAGTACTGTACCTGTTAAATAGTCCTGCCCTGTGTGCAGTCGCTAAGGTAGAGTTCTTGTCCCTAAACCCCACTGGCAGCCCAAGGCACCCACGGACCAGGCATGAGAGCAGTCCCGGATGGTGAGTGCAGGGGACCTGGAGCAGGGGACCTGGAGCAGGGAGGCATAAGCAGATCCTGGGGACTTCTCGGAGGAGGGAGTGGGAAGCAGCGACACTTTAAGTGGAGTCCAGCACAGCCTCCCATGGTGGAAACCCTGTCAGGCCCCCACCGTCCAATATGGCGGCCCCAGCCGCACATGGTCCTGGAGCTCTTGAGCCAGCTGGTGCCACCATGGAGCTCAAGTTTAAGACTGAGTTGACTCCTAGCTCACTTAGCTTTAAATAATCCTGTTGGTTAGTGGGTACTGAACTGGAGGGCGGGGCTCCAGCGGTGATGTGGCAGAGGAGGGGCAGAGCCTGAGGCGGAACCGAGCATGATGCCTACCTCTCCCTGATCTGCCCAGCCCAGCTAAAGCCACTTGCATCGTTTCTCCCCGGTCTGCTGGGAGCATTGTGGTGGTGGAGGTCCTGAAGTGGAGAGGGGGCGATGGAAGGGCAGAGAGTCTTTGCAACAAAGAAATGACATGCCATAAATTGCTCTTAAACAGCAGTGGGCTGGGATTACAGGGCTTTTCCGGTAGATACTCGTTACCAGTAGACAGGGGTCACCGACAGTGTTCCCCGACTGCGGTTTCAAAATACTGTAACGTGGACGTTGAGTTCCTGTAACACCAGGTCAGGCTTTGGTGATGCGTAAATGACAAGTCTGAGCTTCTTTGGACCTCAAGGTGGAGGCAGGGAATGTTTAGAGGTGCACCAGAGACCATGTGCAAATTCATCTTTTAAGCTAGAAGGAGAGGGGAACCTCAGTTATGCAAAAGAGGGTGAAGCTAAGGATGGGGGTAGGTTGGAGCATGCTCAGTGGTCCTTTGAAAACTCACACTTCGTGTGTCCTGGGGGGGGCCTTCCACACCCACCTTGCTTGTCAAATACCTGGAGGCTTTGGGCTTTGGAGATGTCACAGCTGACTAGTTTGGCTAATCAGTTGATTGACCAATCACTTTTCCTTCATTGTTCAGATTGGCAGATGCCAGGAGCTCAAGGTGAGTTCTTGCCTGGATCAGAGGGGGCATGCGGCACAAGAGGGCAGTGTTGAGGTCAGACTCCAGAATGTCCTCCCTGGCGTTTTCTCCAGCTTTTTATTATGAAATTATTCAGACCTTCAGAAAAGTTGAAAGAATACTACCACAAGCACTGTATGCTGTGGGCCGGGACATGCCAAGAGTGACCATTTTGCTTATCTTGTGTTTGTGCCCTTTCTCCTGAGCCACTTGATGCAAATACCCAGACACTTAATCCTTAGACTTTGGCATGGAGAACACCGGCATCTCCCAACGAAAAATAAACAACAATCCCTGATATCCAGACACATTAAAATGCTCCCAGGCATTCCCCTATTATCTTTTGTAGGGACTTTTACTTTTCTGGGGCCCCAGAATGCAACCAAGGTTCCCAAATTGCTGCTTCATTGCATTCTGAGCAATAGACCTGGTCACTCTTGGTAAATGACAGAGTGCAGAAGATTTTTAAGCGTTAACTTCTCCAACACAAGCCTTAGCGATTCAGAAACAGTCCCCACTTCTATGTATTTTTAAAATATTATGGATAATTATCATTCTATGAGCCACAAAATGGTCCTGCATTCTTCCCCTATTTTGAAGACCATGCAAATTCAACTGACAAAACTATAAGTGTGTGAAAAGGGGTGTCAGAGCATCTGATGCACCTGAACTTGAAAGTTCTTTGAGGCATTTACAGCAACAATAACCCTACCACAAATGCTTCTTAGAGCACTTGAAGGGAGGGAGGTGGGCTGACCCCATGGCGGTGGGTGATTATTCTCTGGAAATACTAATATTGGGGGAAATAATGAGTTCTACTCAAAATATCTCAGTTCTACGGGGAGCAAGAGGCCCAACCCCTACTATGGTGGGTGGAATCACCTGGCTGGGTGATTGAGGGTGTCCTGGGGAGCTTGGGGCACTTCCTCACCATGGCTGGCCTCCTTAGGAGCCACTATCATGTCCCCCAAACCACAAGAAAGAGCAGCAGGGCACAGCACCCTGGCCACTTTTAGTCAGATGCCCATCGTAGTCTTACAGAAGCTCTTTCTTTGGGTCCAAATGTGTCCTCCATTTTGCAAAGTGCCTTCTGCCTCCCTTGCCCCCTGCAGGGACCTCTGGGTGGGAGCAGGGGATCCCCATGACTGCAGCAAAGCCCAGCTCAGGACACCATTTGGGACAGCAGCTGAGACTGCCTTCCTGGACAGTCAGGCATCTCAGGTGGCCAGGGGAGGTTCAGCAGGGCCAGGAGAGTGGGTGGAGATGTGGGCAGCAATGGCTGCAGGCTCTAAAACCAGGTGCACAGCAACATCAATGACATCATAACAATGTCGCAGGGCTGGTGGGTTCCAGGCTCTCCGTTCTATCTCATCTTCCCAGTGGTCCCAGGAGAAAACGGACCCCCGAAAGCCCCGCTGGCATGGGGATGTTCATCCTCTTAGTGAGTCCTTTCCACAGCTGAGACGAGGAGACCTTTCTTTTCCACATTTTGCAGCTGAGAAGATGGAAGACTCTGAGAACTCAAGTAACTGTCCCCAAGTCACCCAGCTATTGAAGGGTGCTCCCCCAGCTTCTCACCCTCAGGAAGCAGGGCCATCACCTCCCAGGGAGGCATGCTTCAGGAAGGACTCTGTCTCCAGGGAGGTCTTGGCTTAGAGATTCAGGTCCCGTGCTAAGTTGAGACGCTTTGAGGACGCTCTGCGGTGGTGGGATCGATGATTTTGCTTCAGTTAAATGCCAGCTCCCAGGGATCCGGCCCCTCCCTCGCCCAGGAGTAGTGGCCCTGTCACAGGCCTGGACCGGGCTGGATGCCTCCTCTCCGGTGCTTCTTTCAGGCGGTGGACATTATTGAGATGTCGCTGAAGGAATGGAATTCACAGTGCTGTAGGCAGCTCCAACCCCCCCCCCCCCGCAGGGTTTATGGGCCCTCCAATGTCACAGCCCTTATTCATGTGGCTTTTCAATAGGGTGAAGGAAACAAATTATTAAAAGGAAAATTTCCAATGTCCAGAGAGAGAGAGAGAGAGAGTCCCGTGGCAGCGAGGTCCCACCCCTGGCCTCTCGCTTCCCACCACCAACCGGCCTGCGCGCAATTTGCTGCTTTGAAACGCTGGGGACCCGACTCCGTGTCCTGGGTTTTCTTCCTCCGCATTGATGTATCATTACCAGAGAGGAAGAAAGGAGGGCGTCTCGAGGGCTCTCGGGGAAGAAGAGGGGGATGCCTGCTCAAGACATTTTGTAAAGGGGGTAAAATTGGGAAGAAAGGCGCCCCAGCAGGGGGCGGGGGACGGTGAATCGCGCCCTTGTCTGGCGCTTCTTTCAGCCAGAAACCTGTGCTGGCCCCGGTCGCTCAGTTCAAACTGTCCCCTTTAGTTCTTGCTGGCTTTTCTGCCCTCGCCCCAGAACCTCAGCAGATTGGGGCTTATTTACCTATTCACACTCGGCCGTGGAAGCCCATTAATAGGCTTATTAGCAACACCATTCAAGGGAGGCCCTGGGACAAAAGGGGTTCCAGCCACTTGAAGGGGGAAGAGAAAAAACTGTAAAGAGATTATTTTCTCATTCAGAAGCCTCGCTGGTGTGAACGCTTTCCCGGCCCGGCTGAGGTCGCTTGAAGTCTAAATATGATGGCAGAATTGATTTTTTTTTTTTTTGAAAAAAAAAAAAAAATTCCAAACGTGCCTGAACGTTTCTCAGCACTAAAGAGTTTGGGGTGGGCTTGGCCCACTTCAAATGAGCGCTCTCGGGGAAGCTGGGGCGCGGATGGATTGCTGTCATTTCACCCCAGAGAGTGAATTCTGCAGCCTGCATCTGGGCGGCAGAGTAGGTGTCCTGACTCGTCCTGTCGGGCGAAGGCTTCCTTTCCATTCAGCGAGCATCCAGCGATGGATGAATGGGAGAGAGGACCAGGCTTCCCGCACCATTAATTTATGTGAGAATGTGTTAACAGCGTTTCAAAGGCTGATGGATCCATTGCCGGATGGGAAAAGACTCTGTCCCCAGACCCTCCCGTTTCCCATTGGTGGGAAATATGAAGATGTCAGTGCCTGCTCGGGGCAGGCAGACACTCAGACACGTCTCTTTTGTGATCCCAGGTCTGAGAACTTGAGAACACATGGGTAGGGCCCCAACCACCGGTGGGAGGGAACGGCCAAGTGTCACCAGCATGAAGTACTCCACTAATTAAAAGGTCCTGGGATTGACCCAGGTGAGAGGACTCGACCCAAAATATACCCCTCTTGCTAAGTCTATGCACTGGTAGCTTCACTTGAGAAGTAGACTACTATTTTCGCTGTCAAATTTCCAAACTGTAATTTGGAAGCCATGTACTTGAGGCATTTAAATGGATTGGTTCCCGCCAGCTCCTGAGTGGTTTGCAGGGAAGTCTTGCAGGTTTGACTGTGAATAAAATGACTTTCCAATCAGGTGGCATCTCAAATAAATTTCTGCAAACATCATAATGTGTGCAACATTGTCCCCAAGGGGCAGCTGTCCCTTCAGAGGCAGGAGGAGCTGATGTCACAGGTTGGGTTTGTTCCCCCGGGGTTCATTCTGTCTTCAGGCCTCAGGAGAATTCTGAAGCATTTCTGGGTTTACTGTCCTTTTCTAAAGAAAACAATTAAGGTTTTAATCTTTGTGGCCTTGAACTTATGCACAACTGCTCAGGAGAGAGAAGGGGGAGTTATTTTTATTCAAAAGTAAATTATCCAGAGGACAGGGCCTGGTGGAAAAAACAAATGGAGAATATGCAGTTACAGCCTGGTGTTTAGTTAACCAATCAGAAATAAGATTTTTGCAGTTGAAGAGAGAGTTGATTGGCTCAAGGTCATGTAACTGTTTATGGTAGCTGAGATTTTAGTCTCTCCCTGCCCACTACTCCCTTCCCTTCCCTGTGGTTCAAACCCCGGGTCTCACATATGCTAGGTAAGCATTCTAGCACTAGTTACATTCCCCAGGCCCTCTTGAGAGTCTTTTGAATTTCTGTTAATCCAAATAAACAATACTAAACGACACTTTTTCTTTTCTGCTTTTGTTGCAGATTTTGGCTTTTTCTAAGAAAGCCACACACAAAGTCAGGCTCAACCAGTAGCCAGGCTGTGTGACTCTGGGTAAATTACTTAATCTCTCTGATCCTCAGTCTCTATCAGAAACCGGGAAGATTGTCCTGAAGGGTAGCTGAGAGAATTAAGCAGTCACCTATTCACTGTGCCCTCCCCATAGAAGGGTCTCAGTAAATGTTGTTTAGGACAGAAAAATGCAACATCGTCCTGCAAACACTTGCAAGTTGCTTCCTCTCCAAAAGCTTCAGTTGTACTAAGTCACTCGCCCCAGTACAACGAAGACGTTTTGAAGGGGGTAGAGCATTCTGTCATTTGTTTCCTAACTTGACATAAAACAACGCAAGGCAAGCCGTTGGCCAGCCTCGCTCACCCGGGAAGGCAGGAGGCGGCGGCGCGGGGCGCGGACCAGGCCTTATTGGGAGGACACTTTGGCACCCCTCCGCCGCCACCGCGGCCGGGCCCCTCGCCTCCCCGCCGGGGTCTCGGGGCGGCTCCGCGGAGTCGGGAGCGGCGCGAGGCTCGGGGCCGCCCGGCCGGCGCTGATTGGCAGAGCGGGCGCCGCCGTCCAGGAAACGGCTCGGGTTTCAGCGGGGGCGTGACCCGCGGGCGGCGGCGGCGGCGGCGCGGGCGCGGCGCAGGAGAGCGCCGGAGAGCCGAGCGGGCGGCGGTGCGGAGCGGAGCGCGGGCGAGCGAGCGCGGCCGCCACAAAGCTCGGGCGCCGCGGGCTGCCTGCGGCGTACCTGGCCCGGCGCGGCGACTCCTCTCCGGGCTGGCGGGGGCGGCCGCGAGCCCCCGGGCCCCAGGCCGCAGCTCCCTGCGCGCTCCGAGCTTTCGCAACTCGCGAGCAAAGTTTGGAGGAGGAAACGCCAAGCCCGAGCCCTTTCTTCCCCTCGCTCCCCAAATCCGAGGGCAGTCGCGGCGTCATGCCCGCGCTCCTCCGCAGCCTGGGGTGCGCGTGAAGCCGCGGAGCCTTTGCGCCCCCCGGGACCCGAGGACCACTCTCTTTTTGGAGTTTCCCCCCCGAGCTCGTCGCTTGCTGCATCCCGACCCACGCCGGGCTTCGGGACAGCGCAGATCGAGGAGGAGCGTTGCCATTCAAGGTAATCGCCGTGCTGGACGCCTCCGGGAGCTTCGCCAGCCGGGAAAGTGGGCGCCGTGGGAGCCCGGAGCCCAGGGCGCGCGGTCCCCTCGCGGAGGGCGAGGGGGAGGTGGCATTGCGGGGGCGCTCCCTGTCCTCCCCCTTTGGCTGCGTAGATGATAGGGGAAGTGGGTGTGTGCTGACGGCTGGCATTTGGGGAGATCTGCCTCTAGCACCCTCATTCAGATGCTGACTTCTGCCTCTGCCGCTGACACCCACACCCTGTCAAAACTTCGGCGGTCACAGTCCTACCGGCTGCGCACCTTCCTCCGAGCTCAGAGCGGGCGTGCTGCTGGGGCTGCCTGCCGGTGGCACGGCGCCTCTGGCTGGGGATCAGGAGGGGCATCCTTTGGGTGCCTCGTTCCTGAGCCCGTGGAGCGCTCGCCCCGTCCCATTCAGGTCCTGGGGGGCGAATTTCTCGGGAGGGAGCCGCTGTGGGTGTTGATGGGGGGGGGCAGCGACATCTTCAAATGGGTGGTGATGGCCAGGGGTGGCACTTTTGGGGTGGGGAGGCTCGGGTCCCGGATGTTGGTGCAGGCACCCCTCGCCCGCAGCCGCGGTGGGTGTAGGTGGGAGCGCGGCGCGCCTGGGGCTAGGGGGCGAGCTGGACCGACTTTTTCTAGTTCGCCTGCCTGCTCTGCCTGCTGCCGCTCGAGATGTCGAAAGCGCAGACGAGTTCTAACTTGCGCGCTCATTCTTTCAGCGCCGGGGCTGCGCCGCGGAATCGGCCGAGGGCCCTGCGTGGCGCTGGCTCCGACCCTTGCGGCCAGGGGTGCTGGCGCAGAAGGCGGCCCGGGAGCGACCGCCCTCCGCCGCTGCGCTCGCAGCCCGCTCCCTAGAAACTCCCCTCCAAGACCGTCTTTCCTCTCCCCAGCTCAATAAAACCCACCCTTAAAGGCAAACCTGCTTTCAGACTCAGGGCACCCATTATGTGTTTGGTGTGAAACGCTATCAACATTTAAAACTCCATTGTCCCCTTGGTCCCAAATCCCTGTAAATCTTCCACCAGCCTCGACTCATTTTCATCTGAAAAGCCTGTTTAGTTTGAATAGAAAAGCAATCAGGCGCCCCTCTCCCTCTCGCTGGAATGTCAATTAAAATGCAGATTTTTCTCTGAGCTCTTTAGCGCCCCGAGTTGGGGGAGAAAACAGGATATTCCAAGCAGACAAATGAAAGAAATGTTACAATGAAACCCGGGTGGTGATGATGAGCACCCCTAAGCTGCTCCCGGGTGCTCAGTGGATTTCAACATTAACGCAGCTATTGTGGCCCTGGGTCTGTAGTTTTTGAGATTTCAGTCTGTTGAGGAATTTCTCCTTCCTCCCTAGCCTTGACTCCTTCATAGCTCTGCTCTACAAAGCTCTGGCCAGTAGGGAGGCTTCCTGGGAGGAGACGGGTCTGCACTTAGGGCTAGCATCTCTGACCTTTTCTGGCACTGTTGACTTTGCCTATGCAAAAGCTAACCCAGAACAAAATTTGGTGAGCTGGCAGAGGACAGGTGGAGCCCTGTAAGGCCTGGCTGTGCTGCCCTGCCTTCTGGAAGGGTGGGGGTTTGGGCATGTTCTGCTAACTTGAAGAACCCAGCGCAGGTCTGGTGTGGGGACCACTCCCCAGCCAGGCTTCTGCCGGTCACTTTGCCTGTCTTTGGGGGCAGGCTTGTGCTGAGGTGAAAATGGACCAGAGGGACGGGTGACCGTGAAGAGCCATCCATCAGAGTGACAACTCCTCCCGCACACAGGCTGAGCAGAGAGTTCCCTTTCAGGGGGAAAAATAAACACGCTGGGGCTTTCACTGGGGCTCAGACTCCAGGAAGGATTATGGTATTGAAGGCAGGAAGCCGGGATTGTGGCCGCCAGCAGCATGCTGGGCCTGTGTTCCCAACACCGAGCCTCGGGACCTAATTATCCTGCCTAGGAGGTCGCACTACACTTTTGTCCACTCTGGTGAGGAGCTGTGCGGACCTGCCGCCTTCCGTCTCCGCTTTCCAGAGGTTTGAGGAGGGGTCCACCCTGGGTCTGATCCTGCATGTGGTTGAAATTCAGGTTTCTAGTCGGATTGGTGGGGGCAAGTGAATGGCTTGATATTCAGCCAAGGGCACTGTCCACGTTTATCTGCCTAGCTGGCTGGGGAGGCAGCTGGGGGCAAGACCTCCTACCAGGACTTAAGCAGGGCTGTTACTCAAGTTGCCCAAGAGGCAGAAAATTCCCCTGCATTGTGGAGATGGTTAGTAAATCGATGAGAATGTTTGTGTACTTTCCTCCCACGTGTATGTAGAAATAGATACAGAATTATCTTTTGAGGCTCTTTAGGAGGAAAGAGAAGTTAGGGGAAAAAATGCTTCAAGCGGTCTGAAGGCTTATGCACAGGCAGGCACACACTTCTTGCTGTTTGACCTGTGCTTTCGTTAAAGCAGAGGTTTTCATGATCTCACCCTTGGACATGGCGCATCCCCTTTGCCAGCACTTGTTTCCATCCTCAGTCAAGGCTAAAAGAAGCAGGTTTTAGGCTAGAGCTTTAGGGCGGCCCTGGGGGTGTTGCAATTGTTATGTCATGATTTGAAACATGAAGTCCCCATGCAAAAAGCAGAGGTGTTCCTGTTCTAAGTCTCAGCCCACCCCCAGTCTTACAAAATGTCGTTCCTTCCTGTGGTTTACAGACTCTGAAGCCCAAGGTTGATCCACCTTTTCTTGGGATTGCTTTTTTCAAATTCTCCAAAGTTTGTATTTCGCCTCAACACAGTCACTGAAGATACTGAATGAATTTAAAGTTATTTGGATTGTTCTGAGCTTGCTTGGAAACCTCTCTTTGCCTTGGATCAAGTGGGTGGACAGAATAGTGAGTTGAGTTGCCCTTTGCAACTTTGCTACCAGTAGGTGAGCATATTGAAAGTTCCTGGGCCATCACTTAGCAGGATAACTTAGATTTCATCATGGTCACTACCAGCCTCCTGCATTATTCATCAGAGTTTGCATCTGCTGTTTCTTAAGCCCCTTGACATAGGTCGAAGACATTTAGTAGGCCTTGACTGCCATTGAGTCCCTGGAAAGGAATTCAGGCTTTGAATCCCTTTTTGGATCAGCTGCTTTGAATGTATTGCAGTTCTGTTCGTTCTTTGTAAGTGGCTGCTTGGCGAAAGATTGAAATACACGTCTGCATTTGAAAATGAATCCTGACAAGTGTAAACTGGTGGGAATTTTTTGTAGTCTTCCCGGGTTTCTTTTGATTCTGCTGGCCTCCTTTCTCTCTGAGAGCTACAGTGCCGCTGGACACTCCGCCAGCTCCAGCCCAGCTGAAGCCCCGGCTGTAAGCAGCCGCCTCCGCCAGTCAGCTTCCTCGAGCCCAGCTGGACTGAGGAGTTAACGAGGCTGGTTCTGCCAACCCGAGCATTTTTAACTTGCGTTTGTAGTTGCCCTTGAAACTAAGGTCACGTTGCTTCTGCCTTTTGTAGAGGCGATGGTGGATGGAGGAAGAGCACACTTTCCCTAACCCCAGTGGCTGTGCATGTTGCTCTGGGTGGTGTAGCTACTGTTTTATGTATGTTTCTTAAAAGTGCTCTTTAAAAAGGATCAGCCTAACGTCTTGGGGACCCATCTGGTGGACCCACCTGGGCTCCGAGGTGAGCTCAGATGAAGACCTGTGCTGATCATGAAAAGGAGCTGCGTTTGCACACGCTGGTGATGCCCAGAAACGGTTTTCACCCATTTGGGTCCCAGTGAGTGGCGCCGGGAGGACTGCGCTGACTGGCCGATCTCTCTCTTTCAGTGACTGCGGCAGCAGCAGCGCCCTGCCTGCTGAGCCCCCCGTGGGCTGAGGCCCTGCAGGCGGTCCATGCTCCTGGAGGAAGTGTGCAGATGGGATTAACGTCCACATGGAGATATGGAAGAGGACTGGGGATTGGCACCGTGACCATGGTCAGCTGGGGTCGCTTCATCTGCCTGGTCGTGGTCACCATGGCAACCTTGTCCCGGGCCCGGCCCTCCTTCAATTTAGTTGAGGATACCACGTTAGAGCCGGAAGGTAAGTTATTTCATTTCGCTTCCAGGCTACCAAGTTGGTTTGGGGGATTTGTCTGGGGGAAGTGGCATGAAATGGGAAGGCCTGTTTCAGAATGGGCTGCTCTTTTCCTGGCTGCCAGGCGGCCAGCAGAAGGTGTAGTTTGGAGGTTTAGCGTGTCCCTGCTGGGCCAGGGAGGTGGCTGCGGCTCCCTTTAGCCAGTGCCCAGGAGAGCTGTGGAAGGGACGTGCCTCGGGAAGATGAAGGTCTTCTGTAGCCTCCTGCAGTAACTTCCTCGCTGGAGGGATTTTGCTTTCAGAGTAAAGAATTGCTATTTTCTGACCAAAGGGGACCACTATGGGAAATTGCCAACCTCTGAAATGCTGATGCTTGGTTTTCATTGTTTGTGGAGGTCTCTGAAGTGCTGCAGAGGGGGGCTTGGCATGCTACTTCTTTTAAGCCATTGTAGTTTGCAATGCTCAAGCAATGCACCACGGAGGGAGCGGCAGGCTCTGTAGAGAGACCAGAAAGTGAATATGCCAAGGGTCTCCTTCATCTCTGAGAACTGCATTTCTCCCAGGGCAGGCATTGGCGTTTTGTCTTTGGGGAGTTCCCTGTAATCCCGGAAGGCCACTCGGGAGGACTCTGTCGGGCTGTCCTATGCAGAGGGGCAGATCGGCAACCTTTTCCCCAGCTCCGTGGGAGACAGCATTCATTAGCCTAGCCTCCACTTGGCGCAGCATTGAATCTGTCATCAGGAGGGAATATTGGTAGCCGAGTTATTTTCGAGTGGTAATCCGAGAGTAAAACGGCAGATCCCAGCACTCATCGCCACTTAATGAACCTGTTTGCTCTGAGCCCACCTGGTGCCTGCTTGGCTTTGGGAGCCCGCCCGGTCCTGCGTGGTGTCTGGGTTCAGCTGAGCTGCTGTGGGAATGCTTCAGGCACGCCGGGTGGGTGAGCAGCATGCTGGCTCGGAGGGGTGGGTTGGAGGGGACAGAAAGCCCAGCCTCCTTGGCCCAAACTGGGACATCCCCAGGGAGAGCTGTGCTGGCATCCAAAGATGAGAGTCTGAGAGACGTGGATCCCTGGGGAGACCCTGTGCTCGATTCACCAAAAAGGATCAGGATGGAGGCCCTCGTCATCCAAAGCTGTGAGTGAGGCAGGGGCGCTCTGGGCTACACGCAGGCACTGCGACTTTATAATTGCCAGGTGTGGTGACATCGCGGCGCCTACCGTCTCTGGAAAGGGAATCTGGGAGGAGTTGTGTCTGAGGCTGGTACAAGCTACCGCTCCGGGCCATTATGGAACCGCCTGTTTGTGAGTTGTGCTGTGACATCAGGACCCATGTAATTTGCAGTGGTGATGCATTTTTAAAGGGCTTAATGTGAGGGAAACTGTTCCCAGTTTCTGAAAGTCATGCCTGTGCTTCTTTAATTTTGCTAATAATTAAAATGGATGTTTCCCTAATTGCCGGCTTTCCCCCGAGTCCATGACTGCACAGACTGAGGAAGCTGAGCTGGGATTTCCTACAGCGTGGGCTTCAAGAATGGCCCAGGTTAGAAAAAACTGTCACTTTTCATTTTGGATTTCCAGGGCAGTGTTATTGTGAGTTTATTTCAACATAAAGTGTAAAATGGTCCTGGTGGAATTCTTTTACCACATTTAATTACTGAAGGAAGTTTAAAATCTGTGTGTACGTGCCTGGACAGACAGGTGAGGCAGAGGAGGAAGAGCAGGGGAGAGGGGTGACAGGCCCCAGGGGTTCTGTGTGTAAGAATTTATAGCCAACAACGTGAGCATTGTTGACAGCAGATGTTCCCGACTGGGGACCTGTGGATCACTTTGGGGTCAGGGCGCAGTGCTCAAGGTTCCCAAAACTGTAGGTCACACTTCACCATCGTCCTTGTTTGCATTTTTCCGGGCTCATAGTTCCCATGAGGTTTGCATCCTGAGTTGAGACCTAAGATGAAAGAAAGTGGTTTTAAAGAGGTGCCAAGTGCCCCCAAGGAGGAGGCTTTGAGAAAGCAGAGGCCCCTGGGCCTCCGTTTTCTTCTCTGTCATCTGAGGGTTCGATACACTGGTCTTCAGGGTCTCTATTAATATTTGATGAATGGTGTTATTCTCAGAAGCCTTCTGACTGGTTGCCTCAGAAGACTCTTGGATTTCTGTTTGACCTGGACATAAAGAGCAGTCAGCCTAGGGCCTAGCACCTTCTCTCTTACTGAGGATTGAACCCTGGGGCACTTTACCACTGAGCTGTATCCTGGTCCTTTTTTATTTTGATTCAGAGTCTCACTAAGTATGTGAGAGCCCCACAGTGTTGCTGAGGTTGGCCTTGAACTCGTCATGACCATCCTGCCTCGGCCTCCCGACTAACTGGGTTCACAGGCATGGGCATCGCCCCTGCAGGCCTGGCATCTCATAAGTGCCCAGTGCACATCATTGTCAGCAGTGTCCCCAGCAAGTGGGGAAGGGTCTTTCCAGTCCCTTTGGTGGGCCGGTTGGCGCAGTGTCAAGGAGCAGACACTTGAGAGGAAAGTTGCTTTAGGACAGAGGTGGCGATGGTGCCTGCTCTCCGTAGGGCCCGCAGCTCCTGTTGTCTGTTGGTCCAGTATTGCCATCTGATTGGAGCTTTAAGACCAGTTCACCTGTTGAGATTTGCTTTGCTGTCAAAGGTGACTAGAAAGTAATTGGATTGTAGGTGAGAGAGGAGCTTTTAACCACTGGAAGCCAGCCGGAGCAGCTCCAGGTTGGGTTCTGGAGCTGCCACATTGGTGTGTGTGTGTGTGTGTGTGTGTGTGTGTGTGTGTGTGAGAGAGAGAGAGAGAGAGAGAGAGAGAGTCCGTGTCCGTGTGTCTGTCTGTCCTCTGTGGTTAATGTAGCTATAGCCTGGGTTAAGGATATTTTCAACTTTGACCTTCTAAGAAGGCCTTATCTTGGAAGGCTTTTTGGTTTGTTAACTTGGAAGCTCAGTTTAGATTATGTCTGTTGGACCAGAGAAGAATGTGCCTGAGAAGTTCCCTGCAGAACCTTTTCTGTTGTCCCAGTCATTGCAGCATTGGCCTGTGTCACATCCTGGCAGGCATCTGTCTTCTGGTCCCTCTCTCAGGTGGTGACAGTGACTTGGGTCTACCTGACTTGAGAAAACACTAGAAGATTTTGGTTAATATTGCAGATTAAAATTGGTTGTTTCCATGGGTCACCCATTGTTATGGGGACAGCTGAATGGAGTTAGAGCACTTCCGGATTCAGAAGGGACTGGTTCTCAATGCCAAGGACAATTCTGCTGATTAATATTCTGGAGTATAGTGAAGCTTGATTACAGAGAGGAGGGAACTCTTACTTTCAAATTCTTCCTGACATTGTCACCTACCTCTGGTTAATTAAGTCATTGTTGACATTAAGGGAATCTGTTTACACCCGCCCAGTAGGAGTTAAAATAAAAGGGCTTTTCCAACTCTGAACCCTTAATTGCTTTCCCACCCTTGCAAAGTGCAATTTCAAAAAGCACCAACCTGGGAAAGAAGTAGTTTGCATGTTTTTTTAAAAAGCCATTTTCCCAGCAGTCTCCTGGGGGGCGATGCTGACCTGGACCAGGGCAGGTTGGTCCAAAGTTCATAGCAGAGAAATTGAGTGTGGGATCTGTGTGGAGACCTCCCCAGTCAGATTTTTCCAGTGTGGTTTAAGTCTTTTGTTAGAAGTATTGTAAATGCCATAATATCAGCCATACGCATTTAATTGCAAGTTAAAAGAAAGGTGGGGGGGGAAGAATATATCCGCATACCAAAAGTGAATGATTTAAAATAATCTTCTGTTTTGCATTATCTGCATCTTTGTTCCTCAATATGAGTGTTAATATTTAAGAGTTGACTGTAACTTGATAGTTAGCTTAGGAACAAGGACTTATTCTTGGTCAATTAAACCAAATGCAGGCTTATGCAGTTAAATACACAATGAAGTACTCATTCTTTATTAGTATATAAAGTATTTCACAATTCATAGACAAAGAGCTGTGTTTAATATCACTTCTAGAGCGAAAATCTGGCAAGTCCAGAGAAGTGACATTTGGATAAATTTCTATACTGACTCCCTCTGATCTGAATTTGGGGTGTGTGTCTGTATATATTGCCTGCTTATTTTAACCAGTTAAAAGACTGAACATGTACTTACACGACAAGCCCCTCGCCAGCGTGACCTGAAGGTAGTTTAAGCCTTCCTGGTCCCATTGAGGGTAAGGATTCACATGGCCAGTGCCATCCCATCTGAACGATGCTAATATCAGTCAGACTTAATGAGTAATTACGTGGTTGGGAAATAGCCGGGCAGGGTTTAAACAGGAAGAGTTTAATGTTCATTCTTAGTAAAGTGTAGGCAGTGCCCCTTCTGGGGACTGTCCCTTAGCCCCGGTGGCTGTTCCAGGCTGCCTACCCTTGTTCCTCAGTGGTCTTTCTTTTCCACTCCCTTTGAGCCAGTTTTAGTCTTTTTTTTTGAACCAGGGATTGAACTCAGGGACACTCGGCCACTGAGCCACATCACCAGCCCTATTTTGTATTTTATTTAGAGACAGGGTCTCACTGAGTTGCTGAGGCTGGCTTTGAACTCGCGATCCTCCTGACTCAGCCTCCCAAGTCGCTTGGATTACAGGAGTGCGCCACCGTGCCTGGCTCAGTTTTAGTCTTTTTAAAGGAAGAAGTGGGAAGTGGATTTGGGGGTGCCAGCTTCCCATGTGAGCTAGGAAGCTGGTCTGGATTTCCCAGCACCTTTTCGATTCTCCGCCTAGACATCGATCCAGTGGGTGGTGTGCAGCCGTAGAGAGATGTCTGGGGTCTTTATTTTTTTCCCTGAGGGCTGACTTCAGCCCAAGGTCCTGTGGTCTTCGCTGTGCCCCCTGTGGGAGCTGGAGAGCGGCTGCTTCCACCCTGTTGGCTGGTGGTTCCACGTCCTCCTCCAGCTGCCTCCCTGCCTCGCCTTCCCAGCCGAGTTTCCTTGAACTGATCGTGGCCGGGTCCAAAGCCCTGTGGCTGGCCTCTGAGCCTGGTGGAGAGCAGAGCCCCAGCTAGGGAGGTGGGTTCTGAGCAGTGCACCTCAGGGCCATTTTGTCCATGGTGGCTGTGTCAAGTTGGAGTGAACCCCACGAGCTTAGCTTTGGCCTCTTGGGGCCCTCAAACCTGCCATGTAAGCTGTGTGCATTATGACTTCTGCTTTGAGGAAAGTGAGACCTTGAACCCCCATAACCTGCCTGCCCCCTCCTGCGGTAACCCAGGTGGATCCAGTGACCTGGCTTGGTTGCACTCTGGCCTTGGTTAGGGAAGGGGAGGTGTAAGGAAGGGGGCTTGAGGCCACTTACTTGAAGGAGAAGCATGTTGAACAGGCTGCGGATGTTTCTCTGTAGCTGTCCTTCCCGTCTGTCTCCTTCAGAGATTAACAAAGGTCACATTTCTGCATGGTCTCCCTCCCTGGCTCTGATTGCTTACTATCCCCTTAAGGGTCAAGGCATGAGAGAAAATCCAAGATGGTAGCTCCATCAGTGTGACCGTGGGCTTTCAGTGGCCTCTGTGTACATAATGTCAGACCTTTGCCATTTATATTTCATTTCTACAAACGTGTATTTAATCACTGGGTCAAACCATGGTCATCTTTGAAGACTGAATGTCAAGGAAGCAGGCATGCTTTAGATTTTCAGTAATTTTGGTTTTGGAAAACTTGTACCATGATGGAGTTTTAAGATGTTGGATGTGTCATGTATTCCAGCCTTTGGACTCTCCTAAGTAATTACTTAGGAGACTTTTGCCACATCCTACGAATAAAAAATTTCTTCTTTTTGACTGGCCTGAGTTAGGGAGCTAGGCTATGGCCTATGCTTCCCTTTAACACCTTGTCCAATGAAAGAACTATAAATTCCAAGTCATTTCTGAGTGGAATGTATGCATATAGAATTTCAGGTTATGGTGAACATATTTTACGAAGAGGTTAAAAATAGCTCCTAAGAAAAATGCTGATAGAATTAGGGACGGGAACAAGGGACATATTTATCTACATGATTTATGTTGGGCCTTTCCTAGGAGCAGTTCAATTCACAAGTCTATTATGAATAAAGTGAACTCTATATAAATTGTCATGATTATTTTCTAACCTTAGAACTCCCGTATTACTATATGTGATCTATTTTGACACCTGACAGTTGACAATGAAGTTTTTTTCCATATGTGGCCAATTACTTGTTATGCTTTAAAAGTATCCAGACATTGAAAAAGGCCAACTGTGTGTGTATGTGTGTGCAGGGGAGCTGGGGGTATTAGAAGTTGGATGTCGAGGTTTTGCGGAGGTCAGGGTGAGAGTTTAAATTCCTTTGTACCCTTCAAATTCAGATGTCAGTTGACAGTGGGATTGCCCTGCAGGCCCATGGCTGTCTTCATGAAGCTTCCTTCCCGTCCTGCTAAGCCTCCCGGATTTCCACTAAGACATGCTACATTCTTAGATGGCTATAGTTGGCACACTATTGAATATATCTTAGCTGATATTAATTTGAGACCACTTATGTCTTTGAAAGACCAGGACTCCACCGTACGTTGAATCTGAATTCTGTAATGACTTGAAAAAAGAAATGAGTAAGTTTTCTTTCTAGAGACACACTTGCAGAGGAACTTGGCCTTGGGAACTGGGTTTGAATGTCTCCACTATCTCCTTGTGCCTCTGACCTTAGACAAGTTAGATAACTTGTTGAAGATATTGAGCCTCAGAGGTAATGTCTATCTTGAAGGGCGACTGTGCAGATTAAATGCTAATGACATAAAGCCCCTCCTGAGTTCCTGGCGGGGTAGGTGCTTAGTAAATCAGGGTTTCTTCCCTCCTCCACCCTGCCTCCTTGTCAAAGGGAATTTAAAACTAGTACTTCATAGACCTGTAAGATGTTTCTCATCCAATATGCAGTCATGGATTTGATGAGAGGCATTTCCATTAATGAAGCAGAAAACAGCTCTAGGCTCTGGAGTTGTCCAGCTCTTTCTATTATCTTGGGCTTTGCAAGCCTCAAGGATTTTAGAGATGTGACCCTCTTGCTGCTCGTAGTCCAAATGCTGTAGAGTTGACATTTTTCTTTTGCTGAGGAAAGTCAGTCAGTTACAGCTGTGCAGTGAACAGTGGGGCACAAAGGTCGTGAGGCACAGCACATCTGGGCAAAGGAGTCTTCTGTTGGAGGCTCCCAAGGCTTGAGGTGGACCCTGCGAAGGAGGTGGTGTGGTGCTGGGGTGGGTGGAGCGGGCTCTGCCGTCCAGGTCGGCGAGGGAGTGCCCTGCACTTTGGGGTCCTTGGGCCACGTGCCTTCCACCATCAGCATGCTGGACGTTCCCAGGTGCACAGGTGGCTGTGGAACCCCCAGTGGTGGCAGAGCTGAGCAGTCATTTGCACGGCCTCCCCCTGGGAGCTACTTGATAGAACCCTCTGGGGGCTGAGGTCATGTTCCTTTAGCCCTTGTCTGAGATGATGAGGATGAAACAGTGATGAAGAAGGTCACTAGCTGCCACTTACGAGGCGGCTGCTGTGGGCAGGAGGCGTCACTGGTACTTTGTTGTGCTGTCTCTAACCCGAGCAACTTGGCAGCCGGGGACTCCTGTTCTCATCTTGTGGATCAGGTCACCGACACTCCTGGAGATGACGTGGTTCTTCCAGGACCTCCCAGTGGTGAGCAGGCACCAGGCCTTGGAGTGATGTTATTGGCCCCAGACTCATTTCACAGCTGGCTCTTGCTTCCTGAGCAGGAGGCTGTTTTGTGGAATAATGGGGTGGCCCCTCTTCCTTTCTCCTCTAAATCTGGACTGTTAAACTCACAGGGACACAGGTGGCTGGTTGTTTCTTTCTCATGTATTCACACCCATTCCCCTAAAGTAATTTGAGGGAAAATCTCGGGCAGTGGAACCATTCCAATAAATGCCACTTTGTGATTCTTCTAGCATGGTCTGTGGTATCTTATCAGTAAGAAGCCAGTCCTCTCTCCTGCCCAGGGAGACCAGTGGGAGGCTGCCCTGGGCCCCAGTGACCAGGCTAAGTTGGGACCAGAAGGGCGGGCAGGCTGCCTTCAGATCTTCCTTGTCCCAGATGCTTCCGATGTCTGCCCTGGCCCCTGCAATCCGTTAGCCTTTTTATTTGCCACTTTGATAAAGTGTCAAACTTTTCTTCCCAGCATCTTTTTCTTCTTTTTGGCATGGGATTGAACCCAGAGTCACTTAACCACAGAGCCACATCCCAGCCCTTTTTATTTTTTATTTTGAGACAGGGCCTCACTAAGTTGCTTAAAGCCTTGCTAAGTTGTTGAGGCTGACCTCAAACTTGTGATCCTCCTGCTTTAGCCTCCCAAGTTGCTGATGTATGCCACTGTGCCCTGCTCTTCAGCATTTCTGACTTGTACTTTCAGTGGACAATCCAGGCCCACCTGCACAACCCCCGTACCTGGACCTCCTGCAGCCAGTGATTATGGAAAGGAGACGTACCAAGGCCTACCTGGCCCTTCCAGTCCCTTCCCCGCAGAGATTAGGAACAAGACTAGAAACTCCCTCCTTAAAAGAGAACACAGAAGCAGGGACACCTGGCCTTCCTTGGCCAGGAATGGTGTCCCTAGGGGGAAAGAGGCCAGGGAATAGAGCCCATTTTTAAAGCAAAGTTCAATTTGATGACTTAATAAAGAAGGTGAACCCTGATGGGTCCCAGTGGACGTGAAGTGAGTGAGGCTGGGTTAGCAGGTCTCTACACGGGCGCTGTGGGTGCCCAGGGTTGCCGGCATTTAGAAGCTAGGGTTTAGTGGTGGAGGGAGGTCGTGGAATTCCTGCTGAAGGCGAAGGGCAGCTTTCCCTCTGACTCACAGCCCTGCGGGTGATTCAGGTTTCAGAGCTCAGTAGAGACTTTTCTGGTGGCAGGGTCATTAATGCAGCTTCTTTGAGTTTGTTCATTTTTTTCTCAGTTTATTTGTTGAGATGCTACGTTGAGCCAGGTTCTATGGAGAAAGAATAGCAACCAGAAAATAGCCTCAAGTCCTGTCAAGTGGGGAGAGGGGTTCTCATCAAATAATGGTAAAAATGAGCCATTTCCAACCCAAGGTGAAGATGCTGCGGGGCGTCGAGGAAAGCTTGGTGTGGCCCAGGGGGACTTGGGGAACCCCAGGAGGCCAGTGTGCTGGAGTGGAATGAGACTGGTGGTCTTGGGTACCAGGTTGAAGATTTTCTGGGGACTTGTGCAATTTCTGAGGCTGACCTTTGCTTCTAGGAGGTGGCCGTCCACCCTGCTGGCCAGACTCCCTGCCAGCCATCTTGCCTGCTAGGTTGCCCCTCGTTCAGCCAAGTGATCATCCAGGGCCTGGGCTCTTCACTGTTCATTGCTGGTTTCTGTTGACAGAGGTGGCCCAGAGGCTGTGTGGTGCCGTGTGCAGCTTATAGGCCACCCTACCTCCATTGCAGAAAGGTGCCCATCCTTGGGGTGCAGCCTGTGAGGAGGCTGGGCTGCGCTGGAGCAGATCAGTTCAGCCTGCTCCCTGATGCTCTGTCTTCTGGCACTCTCTCTCTCTCTGATTGGCAGTTTCTTGCCAGGCCATTGTGGAGGCAGGGAGATGGCAAGGGTGGGGCAGATGGGAGGGCCCAGCTTGTCCTGGCAGTGCACTGGTTCTGCACCTTGCCCACCTGAGATGCCCTCACTCCCAGAAGTCAGCGTGTTGGGAGGCTCATCCATCCCTTCCCAGGTCCAGCACATCCAGGGTTTTGAAAGGGACACTGCTGAGAGGCAGGGGCTCTTGAGATTTGTTTGCTTTCTCAAAGTTTTTACCTCTATGCAAATATGTGGTAGAGGGCAGGGCGAGAGGTTGACCATGGTGGAGCCATCTTAATTTGGAATTTCCTGAATTAATGTGGATTTGAGTCCAGCCTTCTCAGGAGGGGGAGTTTTGCTTTTCTCTGCAAAACACCTAAGAAGAGTGATCCTTGTGACTCTGACTTGCCTTCCCTGGTCCTGTGGTACAAAACCAGCTGGGACTACGTCATGCCCACCTTGGAGGCCCCATGCCCCCTCCTGAAAGTGAGTTTGGGAAACCCCTCTGTGAGGTCAGCTTCTTACTGAGGGTTCCTTGGGCTACAGTCTCTGCCTCTAGCCACCATGCCAGCCTGGCCCTAACTAGCGGAGCCCCAGGAGTGGGATCAAACCCATTCAAATGAGGAGGGCCATCTGTTCCCCAGTCTCCAGCTGCTGCCCCTTCATTTGCAGATGGCTGGGATGCTGCTGGGGGGACCAGTCCTGGAACACATCTGCAGCCTCTGAGCGGGTGTTAGAACTGGGGTCCTGCTGAGAGAAGAAAGGCCGAGCCCTTTAAATAAACGTGCTGAACAATACCCCCAAAAGGTCCTGGCCTAAGAAGCAGGAGGCGGCCCTGCCCTCTTGGAATAACTCTTAACCCCCGCCCCCCTCTCTTTTGTAGCTGTGCCACCGAAAGTATTCTTTTATTTAGAAAGTACTCACCACGAGAGGACCTGCTCTGTGGCCGGGGGAAAATGTCACATAGGATTTGGACATCGATCTGCCCTTTAGGGGACTTTGAGAGCAAATGTTTCCACTTGAGTGTGCAGCGTTTATTGATTATTTCAGTGTCAGGGAGCCAGCTTGCTCCTGCTGCAGCTTCTGGGAGCCACAGGTAACAGTGCGGGAGGCAACTGTCCCTGGACACTGGTTCTGGAATGCAGTTGCAGGGCTGGCCTGGGGCACTGTGGAATGCAGGCCACTGACCCCTGTAATGCTGGCCCTCAGCTCCTGGGCTGCGTGAGGCGCAATCCTCGGGCCTCTTGCCCAGGGTTTGCTGTTCCCCGGCTTATTCCCAGCATGCTGTGGGGTTGTGATGAGTTATTCAGCCCCTGAGCCTGCTGGGGTCCTGGTCTCTAGGGAATTCTGTGGGGTATTACCATGCCACCGTATAAACATCAGGTCGGCTGGGCGGAGGTGTAGTAGGTGGCATTAATAAGCTGCAGGCTGCTTCTCTTGCTAAATCAGTCAAGCAGGTGTTGGTCCTGGGCGTTGATAATGATGAATCTCGCTAGATCTTCACAAGTTTAGTTCCATTTGGGTACATTCCAGGAATCCCTGCTTAGGTAACTTACATGTATATGATGTGACAGATTTGTTCATTTGAAAGAAAACCCTGTTTTGAAGTCAGAGGAATTCAAATTGAGGTTCTCACGGGGCTGGAGAAAGTTGTCTGCTGACCTGATTGTATCAAATCGTGACCCATGAAGAGGAGCCTAGGACGCCCCCGCTGGCCAGGGCGGGACCAGCTGCAAGCTGGGGTGCCTTCTCTCAGGTGTGCCTCTTCAGAGGCTACAAAGGCCTTCTGAGGCAGCCTCGGGTTTGTCCTTAGGCTGACCTTGGCCAGCAGCACGAGACTTGGAGATGCCTCTGTCCTGGAGACCAGAACTAGGGCTCATGAAGGGAAGGGGCTGCCCATGCTGATGTGGCTCATTACTGGAAGAAGCAGGTCTGGAGCTCTTGTCCTGGGACAGTGTGGCCCTTGGATGTCAACCCTGGCCTCATTTGGGAACGTGGGGCAACTGGAGCCTCAGTCCTCAGCACAGATCTGCTCCCCTGGGGCCTTTCCTGGGCCTGGGAAGGTGGTCTTTAAGCATCGTAAAGGATGAGAAGCTGGCTTGACTGCCGACCCCGGGAGGCTCTGAGTGTGGCCAGTGGGTAGATGGAGTGGCCTGGGAGGCAGATCGGGTCTGGCTGTTGCACAGACTATGTGGAGAAGCAAAGGCTGTGGTGTCCTGGAGATGTGAGCAGCAATGTCTGCCTTAGCAGGAAGCAGGTTTCCTAGAGGGGGTACTCGAGCTGGGCTTTGTAGACTGAATAGGAGCCTGCCAGGCGGAGGAGCAGGAGGGGGCATGCAGGTGCGGGAACAGTGCCCTGCGGGACAGGCATTCTATGGTGTGGGGAGAGTGGCCTGGGGCAGGTGGGCCTTAGGGTTGTTCTGTGTGGGGAGGTTGGTGCTTTTTTATTTTTATTTTTTAAGGTGGAGGCCAGATTTGCTTCTTAGCACACCTGGTGTCCTTGATGGTTGGGGGAGGGGACAGGGAGACCATGGTGATGGGCCAGGCTTGTGGCGGAGGTTCCATGGAGAGGTGGGAGAGGCATGGGGTGGACCGTGGGAGGTGCCTCGCCCGGGCTTTCTGACAGCTGTGTTCGAGGTGGGCATAATGGCTGAGGGGTGTTGGAGCTGGCGAGAGGGAAGGGAGGGGGGAGAGGGGCTCTGGGGGGGGCCCCGCAGGGGCTGCTGGGACGCAGTGACTCCATTCAGCAGGAGGCTGCGGAGGGGGTGCTGAGGGGTGAGCCTTACTGAGGTGGGCATCCATGGGGGGCTTCCTTCATTTGTTGAGGTTCCTAGTTTTCGGGACAAGGAAAATGAAGGATTAGAAAAGCCGAGGGCTTGTTCCAAGGACACGGTTTGTAAGTGGCAGAATTGGGACTCAGGTCTGCTCAGTCTGCATTTTTAGCATCCCTGGCCTCATCCTGGCCCTTTCCCTAGGGAGGGGATCAAGATGAGACGGCAGTCTTGGCAAAGCTAGGGTACCACGAGGGCTCAGGGCATGGCCATGGAACTGATGGCAGCGTAAGATGCAGAAGGCCACGCAGGGCCAGTGCCATCACCAGGACTTGGAGATGAAGCGTTTTGTGGGGCAGAACTGGAAATTCGTGCCTTCATTTTCCAAGGTGACATCTCAGCAAGCCCCCTGCCCCACCTTAAGATCATGTCACTACAGGTGGCACCCGTGGCTCACTCCTTCCCCTCCTGGGGACCCAGGTGCCCTTCCTGATGCCCTGATGTGGGGAGAACATACCTGGCCTGCTGCTGAGACCAGTGAGGTTCCAGGGCTTTTGGTTTGCAGGGCCAGCTTTTGGTGGCAAGGGTTCCAGAACAGCATGTCCCCAGAAGCCCTGAAGACCATGGGAAGCACCCGCGTTCTCTGTGAGTGCACTTTCAGGAGGCAGGAGGCCCAGGACCCAGTGGGCAGGGTGGTTGTGGACAGACTCCTCATTGTGTCTCCGAGCCAGGGAGCGCAGAGCACTTAGACATAACTTGTGGTGCAAGTTTCTACTTCCTGGGCGCTCTGGGATCTAATGGCTGCTCTCTTTGGGACATGCTTTTTGAACAAAGGCTCAATTTTATAATTCTTGCCCAAGCAAAGCGGCCAATATCTAGGGATTTTATGCCTGCGGAGCTGATTTGATTTGCACATCTTGATGGTCCAGTGGGCATTTTGCTCTCATGAATGTAAGAGTTGAATGCAGGTATTGTGATGGGGCTGGGGGGCTGTCCCTTTGTGTGTCTCTCCCTTTTGGAACATTGTCATGAGCAGGTGAAACACCAGGATTGGGAGAGGGGGGGTAAAGTTTCCACTTTGGGTCCCAGTGTTAGGCGGCCAGGGTGACCCATTCCTCAGTAGGTACATTCTTCGGCCTTTGCTCATGAGCATCAATACGACGTCTTTCAGATGGAGAAAGCTGTTCCCCGTCTCTCATAGACAGACCTAAATTGTATGAAGGGTGTGCCTAGAAATAAAATGTAATGGTTACCATATTGGAGACATTAGTTACGATCCATCTGGTCATGTGGTGAGGGAGCCAGGCCAGAGTGTCTGGAGCTGTCAGGCTGTAGTCACAGAGGTGGCTATTAGTGGTGGTGACAGTACCTGGTCCCTGAGATGCTGACACAGCGCGTTGTGAGTGCTGACACGTGACCTTCACAGCCCCTATGCAGGCCTACAGGACACCTAGACGGTTGGCTGGGAAGACGAAGGCCTGCAGCCCCTTCCTGTGACACCTATTCATTGTGCTGACTTTTCGTCCCCAACTTTGTGCCGGCAGCATTTCGTGAGGATAAGAACTTTTCTTCTTCTTCTTTCCTTTTTAAATTTTTTTGCAGTGCTGGGGATTGAACTCCGGGCCTCCCACATGCGAGACAAGCGCTTTCCCACTGAGCCACATCCCCCTGCCCCATGAACGAGAGCTCTGGTCTTCACACTGTGCAGTGTCCCCTCACCCTGTTAAAGAGCAAGTAGCCCCTCAGCCTTCTGAGGCCTGCATTTGACGTCAGGGTTTTCATCTTCCTACAAGTTGGTCTTGGAAAGGGGCGGGATTGAGGTGTCTGAGCCGAAGTGGCCAGCTGCGTGGGCATGGTCTTGGTGTCAGTGTGTGTCCTCACTGCAGGACACCATCGGGGGACCCCACTTGGTAGCTCTCTGCTCCGTTCTTGTGCTAGCTTCACAAAGACCGTGCCATGGAAGAGCAGGGGCTGGGCTCTTGCAAAGCCCCAGATCTTGCTAAACAGCTCTGGGTTTCTAACACGTCAGGCTGCAAATGCCTGGGGTCTGTGTCTGTGTCTGTCTGTCTGTCTGTTTGGACTGCCTCAATTCACAGTTGTGAAAAATATCCCAGGAGTGCCATGGGAGAGGGGTTCTATCCTGTGGACTGAGATCTGGGTGTTGTGCAGCTGGAGCGTCTGACCAGGGCCGTGGTGTGGCCGTGTGGGACAGCCTGAGGCCACGGGCGCAGTGCTGGCCGACTGGATGGGGGGACCGGGCGCCCTCACCTGCATGTGCTGTGACTTTGCAGTGAATTTTACAGCTTGATCCGTGCGTTTTGCTGTCAGGACTCTTGGCAGTCCCTCGGTGTGCTGTTTATTTGTCTTGTACCAGGTGGCAGAATATCTGGGCGGGCACCAGGAACCCGAGGCCACTTTACTATTCTTGCCGCAGATGCTCCTGGGACAGGTCCCAGGGGCCCGAGCCATGCCAGGAGGTGCGGATGATGGGTTTATCCTCCAACAGGACATGACAAGACATCCTGCCTCCGCCCGCCTGGCCCTCCCTGTCCCCCGTCCCCCACTCCCTCAGCTCCTCCTTCCCTCCTCCTCCCCTTCTTCCTTCTTCACCCCTAGCTCCTTCCCCTCTTTTCCTTCCTTCTCTTCTAGAGAGATCTGTGTTCAAAGATTTCTCTTTTCCTCCCTTTCTTCCTCTTTCTGGGGAATGTGTGGGATTGGATGCCCCTTGGAGGGAGAACCCTTGGAGGGGCGTATTCTGGGCCACCCCACCGGGTCCTTGAAACTGGATCATCTGGACATTTGAAAAGGCGCTATGCTGGGGTTGCCCAGAAACCGCTTTCTTGGTGAAATGCGGTGTGCTTTGTTGTCCCCTTGGCCCAAGCTGCTTTTTTTCCCCCTGAAGTTTAAACCCACAGAGCATCTTCCACGGAGCTCTTGGACAGGGCAGGCCTCTGGCTCCCCATCTGCTCTCTGTCTGCATTTGGGCGCCACTTCAGAAACCACACAGGAGAAGTTTATAGGCAGGCACGATGGAAAGTGACAGTCTCTAGTGCTGCTGACGCTGGGCTGGCCGAGGGAGGTGGTACTGACACAGCCTACCCTCTCCAGACTCCTCATCGAGAATTCAGCTGGGCGGAGCGGGGAGCCACTTTGAGAGGACTCCCCCTCCTGGGGCTGCCTTTGGGTGCCCCAAGGCCTCGCCCCTTCATTTACCTACAGAGCTGGTCCCTGGTGACATCAGTGTGACATCACACCCATGGGCACGACCTCTGCCTGGATCTGCTGAGAGCCTGGGAGAGTCACGCAGCCCCTGCCTCAGTTTCCCTCTCCTGCCTCCAGACCCCTTATTTGTAAATTCCCACGGGATCCTGAGGGCAGGAGTTCCTGGGGAGGGAGGAGTTGCAGGCCTGCCCAGGCGACTCTTGGTGGGGTTTTGTCCAGCTCTTTGTTTTCTGGCTCTCAGAGCAGCCGACCTGCTGAGCCCGCCGGGGTTCGAGGCTTGAGGGGAGGCCCCCGGCCCAGACGCCCGTGAGCAGTGCTCCTGCCTGAGCTTGCAGCAGGTGGAAGCCAGTGCGCCGAGCCCGCCCGGAAAGTAAACTTGTCACCGTGTTTGTTGAGCAGTTCTAGGTAACATGACACAGAATGCCCAGTGTTTGTCCCAGCTTGCTTGCTTGCTCCTTTTTGAATTTCAGTTTATATTATGGAAACTATGTGGGGACAAACCCTTTGTGGAAACCTCTGGAAGGGCATTTGGTGTGAGCGGAGTGGCTTCTGGAACCTTCTCCCTGTTGCTCTTTGGCAGGACAGAGGCGGAAGGTGGGGCCTGGGCCCTGGGGAGAGGTGAACAGTGGGCGGCAGCGTCAGAATCCCCAAATCCAGGAAATGTTAATATTGCTATAAAAGGCACTGTTTAGATTTCCCAGGGAGTTCCTCGCCCTGTGTCAACTGTCGTATTTCACAGAGCAGGCCCGGCAGCGAGGCGGAGTCCATGGCGGGCTGTCCAGGTTGCGGCGGCAGGTGGGGCGTGGCAGGCACAGCACCCCTGGTCACAGCAGATGAGCAGATTGTCTCGGCCCCTCCCGAGCAGCATGAGGGGACTTGGGGATGGTGCTCCCAGGGTGCGGGCTTGAGGCCATCTGAAGCATTAGGACACAGAAGCCAAAGCCCCAAGCAAGCAGGACAGGGACAGGGTTGCTTCAGCTGGCCAGCCGTTTGGTCTCCACTGTGTGCCCCCAGTGCAGCGACCTGCAAGCTGGGTCACTGGTTGGCGTTCTGGCCCTCCCCATTGCCCTCTTTCCCTCCGTCCTATGGTTTCAGCCTGTCCCTCCTGACATCCCTTCCTTTGCTTTTTCTCATGCATCCTCTCTTCTTCTAGCATGTGCTTGACTCTGCTGGGGACACCCAGGGGTGTGGCCGCACTGATAGCTGCAAACACTGCAGACCCCCAGGTGGGGCCTTTTGCAAAGTGACCCCTTAGCTCAGGAGAAGGAGGAGGAGGGGGAGGAGGGGGAGGAGGGGGAGGAGGGACGTGTTCTGAATTTCCTTTTGAAGTTGTCATGGCTCGATCTGATGGATAAACATCATTATCTTACTAGTGCATGTGGGGGAGATGTTTTATTGTCCTTGAGGTTTATCACGTCTCTGGAAAACTGGATGACAGTTTTGACCTGGGTTTAGTGGAATAAGATCCATTTTTAGGACTCCAGACACCCTAACTGAGAGGGGAGCCCATCCTGAAGTTGCTTCATATCTTGACATAAAATCCGGATGTTCTCTGTCCTCTGAACACTGGTGTTCCCCGTGGGGGTGCACTTCACTGGAGGACAGCTGGGTGTGGTAGTCGTCCACTCAGTGGGTCATAGTTGGAAGGTCAAGTCCACGGTGGCTCCTGGAACCTCACAGATAATGACTGGGTATTTGGGCACCACTGCTCTCGGTTGGTGAGCCTGTGGCTGAGAAGGTGGCTGCATGGAGAGGGGCTGGAGCTCAGGGGTCCCCCTCTTTGCCTCCAGGGTGGCACCCTGGTACCAAGCATCTTGTGTTCAACCCAACAGGATGCCACCCCTTTCTTCCTGGCAGGCGGGGATGAGCTTTGGCAGCCTTGGTCCAGCAGTGCAGACACTCCTGGTTTCAGTGGGTGGTTTGTTGAGTTCACGTGATGGAAGGGATTTTCCAAGCTAGGAATCCTAACTTAAAAACTGAGAAATCATAACTGTCTTTCCTCAGGAGAGGGATTTTTCTGTATCATAATTGCAAATGCCTTGCTTATCTTTCCTCCCCCTAATATGGTCTGAGAGCATTCGATGGCACAGAATCAGTTCGTGGCCTTCCCTTATCTGAGGGACGGGACGGAGCAGATGGGCTGTGAGGGTCCCAGTCGTCTCTGCTTTCAAGGGGGGATGTTTTGTGATTTGACCCAGCTGCTTCCCAAGTCAGGAATCCTTGATGACACGTTCTGGCTCAGAGGAAAGCAAATTCCAGAACATTCTTTCTATTTTTCGAGACAGGGCCTACGTTGCTTAGGCTGGCCTCCAACTTGTAATCCTCCTACCTCAGCCTCCTGAGTAGCTGGGAGTATAGGCACACACTACCATGCCTGGCCCAGAACGTTCTTGATAACTTGCTGATCACATGGTGTGGTCGTAATAACTGTTGATGATGATGTGACCTAGGCTAATCAATGTAAATCCATTTTGACATTGTGGGTGCCATTTTTGTAATTGAAGGCAGGGGACCCAAATGACATCTATTCCTTGCTCTAAACAACTGTAAAAGGCATTGGACAGAGTAATCTTTGGGGCTCTATCATTTCCTGTGTGGGACCAACCTGGGACTCTGGGATGCTGGGAGTGGGGCGGCAGGTGGTCTGAGATCTGGGGCCAAACCCGACCCACCTTCCTGCTCCTAGTTCTCTTCCTCTCCCTTTTCTGTTCAGGATCCAGAGTTGCAGGTTTTCTGTTAGCCCCTCGGTTCAGCCTACTCCTGGCTCTGGGAAGATCCCATCTGACAACCTTCCAACCAAGTTCCCAACGTCTTGCAAAGTTCCTTTTGTCCTTTGCTTCTCAACTCAAATGACTGCTCCTTGGAGGGGCTTCTCTGATTATCTCACATCACAGGAGCTAAACAGCTTCTTTTTTTTGGGGGGGGGGAACCGGGGATTGAACTCAGGGACACTTGGCCACTGAGCCACATCCCCAGCCCTATTTTGTATTTTTTATTTAGAGACAGGGTCTCACTGAGTTGCTTAGGGCCTCGCTAAGTTGCTGAGGCTGGCTTTGAACTCATGATCCTCCTGCCTCAGCCTCCCAAGTCGCTTGGATTACAGGCGTGCGCCACCATGCCTGGCAGAAAGAAAGAGAACTAAACAGTTTCTGTCACGGCGAGAGTAGAAGCTTTAGGCCTTGTAGGCCATGTGGCCTCTGTTGTAGGACCTGGCTCTGCCCCGTAACACAAAAGCAGCCCAGACAGCACAGGACCCATGGGTGTGGCTGTGCGCCAAGCACACTGTTTACAACAGCGGGCCGTGGCTGGCTTGGCCCCTGGGCCATCCCTGGCCAGTCCCTGCCGTGGATGGAGCCCTCACCTGCCATTTCTGCGTGGGCCGCTCTCTTGCTGTGTTCTTTTTTCCCATGCTCAAGACCACCTCACACGTTTTGTATTTTTGTGTAGATTTTGTGTTTACCCTCTGTCACCCCCACCGCAGTGGAAGCTCAACTAGGGCAGGTTCCCATGTTGCCCCTGAGCATCCAGGACAAACCATGGCCTCCGGTGGGTGTTCAATACATAGCCTTGAAGGGTAGCCGCCTGCCTGCGGGGCTCCTTCTGCACTCTTTTGGGTGTTTGCCCGTGTCCCTTGGACCCCTTGTGTTCGAGTCTGTTTAACATCTGGTTCCCTCTGACTCCCGAGCCTTTGGAGGTGCCCAGGCTGGCTGGGAGTTCGCGGATCAGATGCTGCTTCAGTAGTGGGGACCAGGGCGTGGATCGACTTTATCTCAGTCACATGGGAGGTTTGTGCTCTGAGTGGACTCTGGGCAAAACAATTGCCTTGTGACCCAGCCAGCTTTGGAGCCGTCCAGCGCTGGGAAGAGGCTTTGTGTTCCCCGGCCTGGGGCTCTGCGTACCATTCGCAGCTCTCACTATGGGGGTGAAAGCCCGCTTCATGGGCCTCGTGGCCGGCCAGCAGTGGCCCTGGCTGTTCTTAGAGGCCAACAGCTTTCTCCCTCCTCCTTTGGGGACCTTAACATGGGTTGGATCCTCTGGGATCTGTCCCGTCCTGCCCTGTGTCTCTGGGGACTGTGATGATGCTCAGTCCTGCCTTCTTGTGTATGCCACATGCCCCAGGGCAGGGGGAGGACACGCTGATCCGTGAGACCTGCGCCGCCTCTCTGGGAGCTTGGTGTGTCCGCGTGGAGACGGGACATGCTCATAAGAAATGCGTGCATCCCAGGAGCTGGGAGGGTGGGCAGGTGCACAGGGAGGGGCCAAGGTCCACTTCCCTTCTGGCCAGGTGACCGATGTGGGGTTGTGCAGAAGGCTCTTGATTTGGGCTTGATGGTTGAGTCAGGTTGAACGAGGATGAGAGAAAGGAAGGGGCATCCACAGAGAAGAGAGAGGCACAGAAAGCCAAGGAGGCCGAGGACCCGGATGTGTGTGGTGGGGTTGGTGCCAGGTGACGAGGAGTGAGAGGTGCTGGGGTCAGCACAGCATGGCGGAGACCACCTCTTAGCTGTGGACATGCCACTCTTTTTAGTCTCAAGGTCTCCAGGCTTCTGTCATTTTGAGAAGAGTGGCATATCCCAGCTCAGCCCAGCACAGAACGAAGTCTCATGACCAGCAAAGTGCTGATCTGCACCCCAGAGCTACGGATGGCAAATAGATCATGGAGGGGCTGATGGTTTCCCTTGAATTTGAGTTACTTTATTTTAAGGAACTTGGTTTTATGACCACAGGCTGAGTGTGGCACAAGTTAATAGATAAGGAATAGAGCGAGTGACAGGGACACAGGTGCACAGTTGTGTTGAACAAACGCACTGGAAATGGAAAACGCCATGGTAATGGACTTTCCCGGGGTGACAGTGTGGGGCTCTGGACTGGTGGTCAACCTCAGCAAGGTCCTGTGGCACATCTTTCCAGGCTGGGTTCTGGTTTGCTTTTAAAGAGCTTCAGCATGAGGAAGCGGAGGTGGGGCAGCTCTGCTGGGTGCTTCCTCTGGCTGCTGTTTCTGGGGCTCAGTCTGCCTCAGTTTACCCTTGAGTGCCGGCTGCTTCCTGGCTTCCTGGGGTGCGGGGAGAGATGGACGCCTCCTGGGGCCATTTGTAAAAGAAGAACAGCTTCTCCTGGGGATGGAGGGCCTCACTGACGTTTGTTGGACCTTCTCTCCTCCCCGTCCTTCCCATCTGTCTCTGTCTTCTCTCTCCCACCTTTCTGCAGAGCCACCAACCAAATACCAAATCTCCCAACCAGAAGTGTACGTGGCCGCGCCAGGGGAGTCGCTAGAGTTGCGCTGCCTGTTGAAAGATGCCGCTGTGATCAGTTGGACTAAGGATGGGGTTCACTTGGGGCCCAACAATAGGACAGTGCTTATTGGGGAGTACTTGCAGGTAAAAGGTGCCTCGCCTAGAGACTCCGGCCTCTATGCTTGTACTGCTGCTAGAACCGTAGGCAGTGAAACTTGGTACTTCATGGTGAATGTCACAGGTGAGTTGGCCTGCAAGCTCTGCTCTTTCTTCTCCGTAGCTATTTTCTGGTTCAAGTTTAGGTGTTTTTTTTTGTTGCGGCTTTTTTGCTAAGTGATATCATAGTGAGATCCGCTAGTTGGCTGGCTCCTGGGCGCACAGCTTCAGAGTTTGTTATTGACCAGTTTTTAAAAATTGCTTATTTACTTTTTGAGATAGGGTCTTGCTGTGTGGTCCAGGCTGGTCTCAAACTCCTGGGCTCAAGTGATCCTCCTGCCTCAGCCTCCTGAGTAGCTGGGACTACAGGTGCATGCCACCTCACTGGCCTGATGCATTTTTGAAATTCTTACATGGGACTTGGTACTCCAGAGAGGCCCATCATTATGAATGACAGAGGTCTTGTGTGCAAGGCAACATTTTAAGACAGCACACTTTTAACATTAAAAAGTCTTTGTTTCTTCGTGCCACCAGTATCTATTGCATTTTGGATATAGGATTGAAATGTGGAAGCTCCAGATTTCTGACTCCTTTATTAAAATGCGAGTTGAGTTCCTCTCAACTTTCCACGCACATAGGGGGACCGAAGAGGCCCCCTTTGTGGCCAAGTTTTAAGTTCTGCTCTCAGAATGTTAGTTAATGGTGAGAAGGGCCACACAGGGATTAAGTTTTGTTAGGGACTCATTTCTTTCTGGAAGGGGTCTCCAAAAGCTGAAAAGTTTTCTTGGGGAGAAAAAAAATCATTGGCTGTAAAATAATCAGTAAATTTGTCAGGAACTTGAATATAGTTAGAAGCTTAAAGTTCAGTTCCAGTAGGTCCGATTTGACAGTGTTTTTAAATAACATGGAAGCAGGAGACATCGAGGATCACAATAGAGACCAGCTGTCCTTCCAGAGAGACAACTTCAGCCATTAAAAGCAATAGCACATGGTCTCAGATGTGGTGGGTTCTCGGGTAGTTGGATTCAGCCTCGCGGAGGGCTCGGCTGTAGGTGACGCAGCCTTTGGCGTTGCAAAAAACACATGCTCGGATGTGCTCTCTTGCATACAGATGCCATCTCATCCGGAGATGACGAGGACGACGCCGACGGCTCTGAGGACTTTGTCAGTGAGAACAGTAACAACAAGAGTAAGTAGCCAGCGCCCTGGAGGCCTGAGCAAGGAGCGCCATGGGAGTCCCAGCCGCCACCTGGCTCCTCGTCCGCTCTCCGGCCCTCGCTGTCCAATGTGTCTGCTGTCCTGACTTTCAAACCTGAGAATAAACCATGTCACTGTCCACCCTTCTCCACCGCTTGTCCTTTCTTCTGTGTCTGTCGCACTCTTCGGAGAGTAGGAACTGCTCTTCTCTTGGTTTTCCTTTGTCCTTTGGTTTCTCACTGTTCCGGGACCGGCCACGCACACCCTTGGTCTCCACGGCCATCCATGGTGCCTGGCCTCACTCAGGGATTCTTGACCCAGGGCGATGGCCTCTCCCCTGGGACCTCCAGTGTGTGGTGCTCACAGTGGGGGGTGGTGGTACGAGTGGCATCTCACAGGCAGGGCTGGGTTTGCTGCAGGTGACAGCTCGCAGGGCACAGCAGACAGTTACCTGGTCCAGCATCAGTGTGCTGGGCTGAGATGCCCTGGCTGTCAGGGACACGGCCTCACGTGGTAGACAGTGACGGGAGAGGGGCCAGGTGGCGTTTGCTTGTTCTCAGGCAGTGCATACTGAGCGCTGACCTGGAGGGGCCCTTTGCTTGGTGGTTCGAATGTGACTGGCCTCTTGGGGCTGGAGAGCCTGGGTTTCAGTTTTGCTTCACCACATCTCAGTTCCCCTTTGAACATCTGTGCCTCAGTTTCTTGGACTGTAAAATGGGAATAATAACAGTTATAACATCTTCCAGGTGCTTAGGAGAAGTTAACGAGTTCACGTTTGCACAGTGCTCATTTAGAGGAGGTTGAATAGCGTGAGTTGCGTCTGCACTGACACGGCTGGAACGCCTCACAGCCATGGTCCTGGGGTTCTTTGCTTGTGTGGTACATGCTGTGCTTTCTCAAAAGGATTTTGTTAAGTAAATTTAAATAATAAAACAATTAGTTTCTTAAAAAAATTTTAAGGAGTAGTTGTAGGTTCATGGCAAAATTGAGAGGAAGGTGCACAGGATTCCCAAACGCTGTCACCCTGTGTGTGGCCTCTGCCCTTGTCGACGTCTCTTCCAGAGCGGGGTGCGTCTGCTACACCAGAATTCGACGCCTTGTAACCACCCAAAGCCCGCAGTTCACCTCAGGGTCTCTCTTGGTGTTGTGCACTCAGTGTGGACGAGGGTCTGAGGACCTGTCTCCACGGTGGCTGTTGCACAGGGTTATCCGCTGGGCCCACCTGGTGGCCCTGGCTCTTGTGCCACCTCCTTGGCTCTGCCCTTCCCAGGATGTCCTGTATCTGGAGACGCTCACTTCCGGCCAACCGCCTCATCCAGCAGTGTGCTTGTTAGGCTTGCTTCTCGGCTTCTGTCATTGCATTTTAGCATGGATGCTCCTCCGTCGTCCACATGGGCCTCAGTTCACTTACCCACTCACCTGCCTCGGTTGCCCCCACTTAGAAATAAAGCTGCTGTAAACTTGGAGGCAGGTTTTGGTGGAGACGTAGGTTTTCAGCTCTCCTGGGTAAACACCACGGGTGCTGCGATTGGTAGATGATGCAGAGAGAGTGTGGGCAGGTTTGTGGGAAGCCACTGCACCGCCTTCCAGAGGGGCTGCGCCGTCTCGCGTTCCCACCAGTGGTGGAGAGCTGTGATGATCCAGGTCCTCGCCAGCTGTCGGTGTCCCGATGTGGGCCTTCCGAGGAGGTGCTTGTGGTCTCCCACGGGTCTGGTGAGTCTTTCCCTCAGGTTGAGTGACACAAAGCACCTTTCTCATGGGCCTGATTGCCATTCCTGCATCTTCTTTGGTGAGGTGCCTGCTAAGACGTTTGGCTCACTTTTTAATTGGGTTGTTTGTTTTCTTATTGTTGAGTTTTAAGAGTCCTTTGTATATTTTGGATAACAGTCCTGTGTTTTTTTGCAAATATTTCCTCCCAGTCTGTGGCTTGTCTTTACATTCCTTTGAGCGGCGCTCACAGCTCAAAGCACTTTCTTTGCATGAAGTGCAGCTTAGCCCTTCTCTTCTGGATTATTGTGCTTTTGGTGTTGCTCTCTAGAAAGTCGTCAGCAAGGTCAGCTCTGCGTTGTCTCCTAGGAGTTCTATAGTGTCTTGTTTTGCATTTAGATCACACTCATGGTCTATTTTAAGTTAATTTTTGTAAGGTCTCTGTCTAATACTTTGCCTGTGGATGTTCAGGTGGGCCAGTGCCATTTGTTGAAAAGACTCTCATTTAGTCCAGGACTTTTTAAAGAAAGAAGAGAAAATCGATATTAGGAACCTGGGATAAAAGTGGTGCTTAAGTGAAGGTTTGGATTTGTCCCTGAGTCTCCCAGTCGCTTGGGCAAAAGGGGAGATGCTTTGGTTGATGGAGTTCTTACTTTTAGGCAAGAGGAAGCTTAGGGAGTGGTTCTCAAGGTGCTGTCCCTGGGCTTGCAGCATCAGTGTCACCGGGGATGGTGGGGCAGGGTGGGGGACTTGTTGGAAATGCAGATTCTCAGGCACCTTCTCAGTCTCACTGAAGTAGAAACTGGGTGTGAGTCTGATGCACACGGAACGGTCAGATCTAATGGCTTAGGATCTGCCTTGGACACGAGTTTGCCATTAGCCATTTTGTTCATGAAACTGGGTAATCAGGTGAGTGGGAAAGTCTTGTGCTATGATTCGTACTGGGTTTCTTTTTTTTTTTTCTGGTACTGGGGATTGAACCCAGGGGCACTCCACCACTGAGCCACATCCCCAGCCCTATTTTGTATTTTATTTAGAGACAGGGTCTCACTGAGTTGCTTAGGGTCTCGCTAAGTTGCTGAGGCTGGCTTTGAACTTGCGATCCTCCTGCCTCAGCCTCCCAAGTGCTGGGATTACAGGCGTGTGCCACCGTGTCTGGCTTGTACTGGGTTTCTAAAGGGGTTGTTATTTAATAAAACACCGATGCAGCCCAGCATGTCACTGGCTTCTTTAGATCCTTGGCTGTGGTGTGGGGCTGGAGGCTGTGAGCTGGCTGCCGGCTGAGTTTTTGCCACAGAACCCAGTCCGTGGAGAGCAGTTCTCCTTTGATTGATTTGATTAGTGAGTCATAGGCCCGTCGCTCCTGGGTGCTGGGGCTCACGCTGGGGGGTGGAGGGAGCACGTTTGTGCAGTTGTTTGCAGCTCTAAAGTGATGCTCATGTGGGCGCCTCTGCTGCTGATGGGACATCAGATTCGGTCAGCTTGGTTTTGCTGGCTTGCCTGCAAATTGTGTTGTCCTGCTGGTCGGGTCCCCTGCCAGATAGCTCGCCAGTGAGTGTGACAGTAGGTAGAGCAGGCTGGGTTTCCACTGTGACCAGGAGCTGGGTGCCCAGGGTCCGGGAAGGGCCAGGCACACAGCGTATCTAGTGGGTGCCAGCGAGGGAGCATGTGCTCACTTTCACCTTGCACTGGGGGTTTTGTAATTGGCTCTTGAATGACAGCACCGTGCCCGAGATGGGCGCTCTGCAGTGGTGAAGGGCGAGTGTTAGCTGTCCTGGGAGGCGCTGCCCCGGGAGGGGCCTCTGTTTGGTGCCTGTGAAACTTTAGACGCTGTTTAAAGTGATAGCAGTTCTTAGCTGGCTACTTGGCCTCTGCCATCTGTTAGTGTGATTAGGCTGGTCTGGTTCACAGGTGCAGCCTGGGGCGGCCGAGATTAAGCAGCTGTAGCCTGTGTGGACAGAGGAATGCTGTGGCTGGGGTCATTGGCAAGGCGGGAAAGGGATGTTGCCATTAAAACAATTTTTTGCCACCTCAAGTGTCAAATGCCTGACCTGATTAATAGGGAAAATTGCAGAAGCGCAGAATTCTCGGCATTTCCACCACCTGGAAACACCCGTGCGTCCAGATTGGTTCCTTTGGTGCCCTCAGATCGCCTGGAAAATGCCAAATGGGGTGGCTTGGATGTTCCTCTTCAGTGAAGTTCACAAATGATGCTCTGCTGATGGTGCTGACAGTGACATTTGGGGGCTTTGCTGGGGAGATTTTTGTCTCTTTCTGGATTAAGACATTGCATGTTTAGTTCTCTGTCTTCAAGCTTGAGAAATGTGTGACAGGTGATTCCATCCACGGGTGCATTATTGCCCATCCAATGTTGGTGCTCAGCTGTAAGAAGGCAAGGTAGCTGCCTGGGAGAGGCCTGGCAGGTGCCGACAGCATGGTGTGGCCAGCTACGAAGGCCCAATTAACAAGGAAGGTGAGGCCCTGGGCTCAATTCCAGCACTGGGGAAAAAAAAAAAAAAATCAGGCAGATTGCTGAATTTTGGACAAGAAACTGGTATCCACTAAACCAAGGTATTGCCTGATTTTTTTATAGGAATGTTTTTCAGTTTCCAGGTTATTCCTAACTTTTAACCCAGTTCTGATCCAGTCCCAGTATGGGCTCCTCCGAAGACTTTGGGTTTACACAGGCAGAACAAGCGGCTTGCTTTCTGTTTTATTGCATTTCGTGTGATAGGACCTGATACCTCGAGCCTGCCTTTCCCGGTAGACTGCTGGCTTCTTGAAGGCAAGAACCTGCCTGGAGGTTGAATATTTTGTGGAATTCTAGGCCTTACCTGTATCTTTTACGGATCACATTAAAAACAGCCATGTTTAGGTTCTGGTCCACACATTAAGAAAATAAGCCAGCGTTTCCCAAAGATTATGCCTCGGAACCCTGGTTTCAAATGATTCTCTGCCAAGTGAGTTGCATTTTGGAATTTTAGAAATGTTGCATGCTGTAAGGCTTTCTTGGAGATGCACAGTGTCCAACAGTATAATTCACGGCCCGAGGGGTTTGACAGTAAAGCATCTGTTGAATTTTGCTTTTTCCAGGCTTTTCCAAATATATTGGCCATAAGACCCTTTTAAAATACAGCTTGTATTAACATACTGTTGTACATGCTTTGGGAAAATCCAGCAGGAGCTGATTTAGGGGGTCTGCCCCTCACCCCTCTCTAAGTCAGGTTTTCCCTTCACAGATACGAAGGGCATTCTTTGGTCATATTGTAGCAGCTGACTAGCTGATGACCTCACATCTTGCCTGCTAGACGTTTCCAGAGCAGAGCGATCCTGTGACATCATCACAAGCTGGCTGCCAGGAAATAATGTAGCTATACATGCCCTTCAGTGAAACACATTCCCTCTGGACAGAAAGTTACAGTTTCAAGTGCTAGTTTTTGAAATGCATCCAGGTTTAGAGTTTTGAAAGGTTCAGAATTTATGCCTTAGCGTAGGAAAGTATAACTTAACTAGTCCTGGCCTTCCCTAGGTATTAGGGATTGTAATGGGTTACCTGGCAGCAGATACCTGGTTTGCTCAAGGGGTTTTCTTGCCTCCAGCTTAGGTTTAAGTGATTAATGTTTCTCAGAGCCTGAGACGGAGTTCCTGGGAAGATCATGATTGACAAGAGTTGAGGCCCATTATTTAGCCGGAGGGATGTGGCGGCAAGATGCTTGCATTAAGACTCTTCCTGCTGGAGGGGTTCTTTCTGTGGAGCAGAGACAGAGAGGCAAGGTAATTTTCTGTTTTGATTTCATTTTTGTCCAGACCAACAGATGCCCCATACTCATGTCAGAGAGAAAGGCAATTTTTTTTTTTTTTTTTTTAAGTCATTGGGGAAAACACAGGTTATTTGGCCTGAGATTCCAAACTCATTTCATCGATTAACTTGCCCACAGTGGCGGTTCCGGGCTGCCTTTGCTCTCGCTGGGATTTCTGCTTGGTGGAGATGGTATCTGGGTGGGTGAGTGGCGCTTTCTTAGTCGTGTTGACGCTTCCAGGAGTTGAGAAGAACAAGGCCCGAAGGCCTCCTGGGTTTTCGGGAGTTCTTGGCAATGAGAAGCCCATCCTAAGTTGGCGGGGGCGTTTCATCGCAGGCTGGCGGTGGTGGCCATGGACTGTCCTTGCCTCCCCGCCTCCCACGTCACAGCGCCAGCCAGCCGCTGGAGGGTTTTCCTGGTGGACTCCATCATTTCACTTGGCTAACTCGTTTGACTTTTTAAAAAATGTGTTTCTGATCGTCCTCGAGCTGGTTGAGATTTCTCGAATGGAGCCGCAGACCTTCCCCTCGGCTCACGCCCCTTCATCTCCGCCCTGTTAGAGGGGCTTCCTCCGAGGAGTTCATGTCAGAACGAAAACAGATGAACCCCAGGCGGCCTCAAGGATGATGACGTCTCCCCTCGCAGGGGTCAGAGCATTCAAAGGTCCTGATTAGTGATATTTTTAAAAGCCCTAATTATAGACTTAGGACAGAGGCCTTACTGGGGCTTTAGGGAGTTTGTGACTTAATCTAGGAGCTGAAACCGGCTGCGTGTATGTGTGCGTGTGTTTTTATTTTTGCATCAATAAAAATACAGTTGGCAGTCATCAGCGTCCATGGCCCACATAAATCTTGAACTTTTGACTTAATTACTATGGGAGAGTGCACAGGGCAGTCCGGAGTGGTTGAAAGAGCGCTGCTCAGGGAGCTGGAGACTTGGGGCTAGCCTCAGTGGGGCCTCTGGCTGTGTGACCTTGATCATATCACTTAACCTTTCTGGGTGACACTGATCACATCAGCCATCAGGCCAGATGGCCGCTGAGGCCTCTTTTGGTACAGCTCTGTAATACGATTCCGTGTTTTTCCTTTAAAACCTTGGGCTGTGCTCTTTTTGGTTCTGGAGAGAGAGCAGAACATAACCCTTAGGTGTCAGTACTGGGGATATGGAAGGGTTTCTGTGGGGACAGGCTCCTCAGCCTATGGTTTCTCATTAAGTTGCAGGGTCAATAAAACCCCTGTCATCCTACCAGTATCGACAGAATCAGTGTCTACCTAGCACGTAGGCACCTGGGAAGAACGTTAGATCTGGGGCAGACCCCGTAGAGCTGTAGCTAAAACTCGTAACTGTCATTGTCCGCATATCAGGACACAGTCCATCCATCCATCAGCTCTGGAGTACCCACTCTGAGGCTGAGGGTGCATTTGGGCCTCTGTCCTTGTTTCTCTGCACACATCAGACCTGGTGCCAGAGCTCATGGCGGCCCCAGAGAAGATGCACTTCATTGTGGGGTGGGGACTTACCACAGGCTGTGTTGGAGGGAAATGTCTGTGGGGTTATGAGCCCCTCTTTAACCACCCACTTCCTAAGTCACTTCTGCTGCATTAAAGTTAAATTCCACTTGACACTGACGCTGACAGGCCAATGGTAGTGAGTGGTCCGCCCCCCCGATGTAGGAACTGTATTTGTCCCTTGTGGCTGGGTCTTATACTTCTTTTAATTTGCTCATTGTTAGGATTCAATGACTAAGAGAGCATTGTTCCTGTGCCACATGTGACATCAGAAGGTATGAGAGGGTCAGTGTGGAGGGACCATGTCCATGGGTGAGGCCAAGTGGGTTCCTTACAGTTGACTTGGTGGCCTTCCCGTGTGTGCCTTTGGCGGTCTTGCTGCAGTTCTCCCCTGAAGCCCATCTTCACACACCCCAAGGTTCTGCCCGGCGAGGCGTTGACGGTAGACACTCATGTACCTGAACTCAAACAGCCCTGTGTGTGTGGCTCGCAGGTTCCTTTAAGCAGGTTGTTGACTGACTGTCGGTCGCCCGCTGTGTACCAGGGGCGTCTCTGCCTCTGAATCTCTTGTAATTGGTTGTGCCAGTTCCTTCTCCAGATGAAGCTGGTGAAGCTGAGTCCAGCCTCCTTGGGTTCTGGCCTGTCCCCGGTGCCCAGCTGTGCCTCTGCAGCTGTGTCATGGTTCTTTGGCATTTCCATGCGGTTAGATTGCAAAAATGGCAGGCAATGCTGAGGAGAGGAGTATACAGGGGACCTCGGCTGCTGCCAAGGGGGATGCTGTGTGGTTGTCCTTACAGTATTGATATTTTTCTAGATCACCCATGTTCTGGGCTAGTTTATTTCAGGAGGAGCCACTGTTAAATTTTTTTTTCTTTTTTTTTTGTTTTTTGGTGCTGGGGATGGAATCCAGGGTCTCACACGTGCTAGGCAAGCGCTCTCCCTCTGCCCTACAGCCCCAGCGCAGTACTGGGAACTCAGCCTCCCTCCAGAGCACGTGCCCGTGTGATGTCAGCAAGCCCCCAAGCGAGACTGGTCAGGTGCACAGCAGGGGCTTGGGGCAGCTGCTGTTTGTCACGCAGGCCACCTCATGCAGCACATCTCTCTGGGCCCTTCTGTTGAGTCACGACTTGCAGTTCTTGGGGGAATGTTGTGAAATTTCAGCTTCCAGCTGGAGCCGCAAAGGTGATCTGTTCCTACATAGGGTGATTGGATTTCGTGGTGCCCCACCCACCTCAGGCCTCGGACGCAGAAGCAGGTGCCCACACCCTGACGCACGGCTGGGCGTCTGTTTTGCACGAGCAGATTTTATAGGTATAGTTTTGATGATTGAAATTTCACCCCAGGAAAGTGGCTACCTGCCAGAAATTCCTACAAAATTCTTTTCCTCGAACCTGCAGTCATTCCTTAGGCACCAGGACAAAGACCCCGGTGGATGTTGGGAGGTAGAGGGGCAGGTCCCACTGCATGGGCAGTGTAGTCAGGGGCGATCCTGTGCTGGGTACAGCCTCTCTGGTGGCTTAGTCCAGCCGGAGTGGAAAAGATCAACATTCTACCATCCTTAACCAAATCCCACTTTTTGACCTTTTAGGGAACATGAAAATCATGCCTAATGGTATGTAAGCACATATCTGCTGATTTCTTTTATGTAGAGAAGAAAAAAAGGCATTCCAAAGGATCAGCTCCGGGTAATTGATGCTCTCTGAAAGAGTTACTACATTAATGTTTAGCTAATTCGCGTGAATAGGCCATTGTGTTTACTTAAACAAATGACGTGAGTACAGACACCTGACAGCATGAGGTGTGCTTTTTCATTTAGGTCAGATTTGTGAAAGTCTTTGTGGAGCAACAAAGCTCTTTATTTATTTTGTGCTCTCAAAGGTTTCTTTTCAGTGGCAGTGGATGGATTTTTCTAAGTAGGAGCTTTGGAAATGGAAGATTATTGAAATTGTTTCAGTGTATGCCCGGCCCCGGGGGTCTTGTAATAAATGGGAATCCAGTGCCCTGGTGAACTCTCCCAAGAATAGGTATGCTGATGGGCACCGGACACCCCAGGCCAGCTGGCCATCAGCAGTGCCTGCTCGTTCAAATGCAGCTGGGAATGAATGCGGCCCCTCTCTTCTCTCCCTCTTCTTCCCTCCCTGCTGTCTCTGTTCTGCAAGGGGACCCACTATATAGTTCTGCCCTTTCTGCACTATATCACCACCTAAATGCCACTGACCTTGACATTTGAGTATACCAGAAGATAGGAAGGCACTGTGTGGCCTTGGTAAGGAATCTTAGCCCCACCTTCCTTAGCCCTCTCATGAGCTAGCAAGGCAAAGAGGGTGGACACTTGGATGCAGCTATTCCAGTTCCGAATCGTGACATGGGAGTCTGGCTGCTGAGCTATGGGATTGGTACTGTGGGGCATGCTGTGCCACCTGTAAGGTGTGGGCAGGGACTCGGCCCCTACCTGGGGCCATGTTGCCTCTGGTGTGTGGAGTATGGGTGCTGCTGCTCAGGCTAACCCTCATCAGAAAGCAGCACAGTTATGAATCATCATTCTAGAATGTTCTAGGTCTTGTTGATGGATCTTATAGGGGAGGGAAGGGCAGGAATTTTGGTTACCAGTTTACTAAGACAGAAGAGTGCATGAGAAAAGTCAGATTGCTGTCCAACCTTTCAGTGGAGGTTCTGGATGGTAAAAAAGGAAGAAGTGTGCCTTTAGCCCAGGCCAGCTGCCCTGGACGCTAGTCTTAGATATCACAGTGCTTGAAGGTATGGAGTCTCACCCCTGGGGAGACAGTAAAAGAACAGGGCTGAAAGTGGTGGGCTGTGGCATCAGGTTCACATTCTGGCCCACACCTCTTCTGAGCCTCCCAACTTTTGGCAGATGACTTGACATCCCGTGCCTCAGTTTCCCCACCTGTGCATAGGGATTATCATAGTGCCTTTCTTCTTGGATTATTGAGGGTTAATGTGCCGCACATGTAAAATATCTTAGGGACACGCTGCTTGACAAATGAGAAGCATTCTGTCAACAGTGATCGCTAGCTGTTATTGGCCAGCTTGGATAATTTATAGCGTATCCTGGATTGATGCTGTGGCTTTTTATAAATTATGTGTCACTTGGCGATTGAAAACCTTAACTCCTTTCTTGAGTTGAAAAAAAATCACTTGTATTTATGGCTTTGCGGGCCACTCAGAGGGCACAGCATTCCAAATATTTATTAGTAGCCTCCTGTCAAGTTATCTGCTTAGGCCGGGTGTGGTGGCGCACACCTGTAATCCCAGCACTTGGGAGGCTGAGTCAGGAGGATCGTGAGTTCAAAGCCAGCCTCAGCAACTTAGCAAGGCCCTAAGCAACTCAGTGAGACCCTGTCTCTAAATAAAATACAAAATAGGGCTGGGGATGTGGCTCAGTGGCCGAGTGTCCCTGGGTTTGGTTCAATCCCCAGTACCAAAAAAAAAAAAAGTTATCTGCTTAGGTGTGTTGGTAGGATTCTGGGGTTCAGAACCCCCATTGGAGAGAAAAAAGACTTTTCATTAAAAAATTAAAATATGTTTGGTGTTGAGGTGTTTTGTCAGATTAAGTGCTGGAAAGGTAACGATGCCTCTCTGGATTAGTTTGTCATATTACAATGATAATTTATATTATCAATTGCCCTTTAAAATTCAGCTCTCATGGATAAGTTGCTGAGGCTTGGGGACAGCTAGCTTTATCCAGTGTGTATATGTGGCCATTTAAAAGGTGTGATGATCCAAAATGATATATTTTTGGAGGACTGAGCTGTTGTTCCTGCACGTGTCGTTACTGCGACCATAAAGTAGCATTTAAAAATATGACTTGACGTGAAATTATTTTCTGGCACCAAGAATGAGAGAGAGAAGGTGCCTTGAATGCTTTTTTCCTCATTAATAGACATAAACCAATAAGCAGTCCCTCTCGGGACCTTCTGCTAGGCCAGCTGGATTCGAGTGCTGAAAATATTTTCCTAATGTAAATATTATTCAAAGATCTTTTAAAAAAATCAGATCCTTGTACAAAGCAGATTGCTGGTACCTGTTTGGAGTTGGCTGGTGGAGACTACGCTGTCCTTCTATTATGCATTGTAACGCTTTCTTTCAAATCAGGGGCACCGTACTGGACCAACACGGAGAAGATGGAGAAGCGACTCCACGCAGTCCCTGCGGCCAACACGGTCAAGTTCCGCTGTCCAGCCGGAGGGAGCCCAACCCCCACCATGAGATGGCTGAAGAACGGGAAGGAGTTTAAGCAAGAACACCGCATTGGAGGCTACAAGGTACTGTGGCGCCTTCTTACCTGTTTATTTTTTGAAGCCTTCCGAAGTTAGCAAGAATTAGAAGGAATATTAAAAAAAGAAAAGTGATTATCATAATGGATTGTGTCAGTGTTTGATATTTAAAAAAGAAAAAACTGCTGTGGACTTGCATGTAATTTTAAAGTACAATCCCCATTTGCATTGTTCTTTATTTGAGGAGAATTTAATAACTGAAGGGTCGAAAGTTGAGAGTCTGTTTTCTATATGCTTTATGGTCTGTAAAACTTAAACTGGCGCAGAATTTGAGAAGTGTTGAGTAGAGTTGCCCTGGGAGAGCAGGATCGCATTAATAGTGAAGGGCTGGAGACTGGGGCATGAAGGAGCATTCACCAACAGCACTGGAGGATGACGGGCAGGCCTCTGTCCTCCGTGGTCAGGGATTCTGAAGAGCCCAGCCAAGGATCCTCTGAAATCTAATCTCATTACTCTTGGGGGTTTAAAATTGATAGTGTCCCCCTGCAGATGCCTGCAAATGCTCCTTCTGGTCTTGGTTCTTGTGTTCAGCAGACATTGATTATCTCGTGTCAGCACGGTCCTAGGCTCTAGGGAAGCTAAAGAGGCCAGGGTGTGGCTGCAGCTCAGAGAGGCCCTGGCCCAGCGGGCAGGCAGACAGGAGAGCTGGCGGTGGGGTCATGCTGATGAGGACCAAGTCACAAGAGTGTGCTGTGTCTGATGGATATGCAAGGAGAGGTGGGTTCAGCTCTTGGGGTGATAAGAATAAAAGATTCAGCAAGAGTTTTGGACTGTGTTGGAAGGAAGGGTGTCTTGGAAAGAGAGCTATGGAATCTATTTGGTATGGAGGGAAAGAACTTCTAGAACTTAGTTATAGAGGACTCAAGGCAACCTCCCTATGAAGTTCTCTGTGCATTTGGAATGTGAGAGGGCACGTTGGTTACCTATTGCTGAGTAACAAATTACCCCGAGACACAGTGACTCTAAACAGCATTGTCTCAGTCGCAGGGTCAGGAATCTGGGTGCAGCCTGGTGGATGCTTCTGTCTCTTGGTGTCTCCCAGCACTGAACCAGGTTCCACTTAGGGTAGGGTCTCACCTGAGGGCTTATCTGGGGAAGGCTCTGCCCTTGTGGCCATTGTCAGATGCACTTCTTGGAAAGAAGTTGGCAGTTGGCTGCCCAGAGCTCCATGCCCCGTGGGCTTCTTTGTAGGGCAGCTGCCATGTTGTCCTCAGGGTCAGCAACAAGGAGCCTGAGACAAAGCGTGGAGGAGCACAGAAGTCATGGCTTTTTGTCACCTCGTCCTGGAAGTGACATCCTAGCACTTCCGTGGTTTTCTGTTAAGTCTCTAGGGAGATGATTGAGGACGCCAGTGCCAGCAGTGGTGGGGACCACAGGGACCTATCTGAGAAGCGTGCATCCTGGATACAGCTGCTTGGAACCCATCCTTACGTCAGTGGGGGGAGGAGTTCTTGGTGGCCATGGAGGGCCACGTAGGATGGTCTCTCCCTCCTGTTTAACATCACTTGATGGCATGCAAGTCCCTTTTCCAACACTGCTGTCATTACATGAGCCCCTGCCTGCTGGTGCCCTGGAGTCCTTTTCTGAAACCCCATATGCAGGTTTTCATCTTTAAAGGATCTTTTCTATTCACAGGGTGGTATTTTTTTTTTTTTTTTTTTAAACGGGGCTGGGGGTGGAACCCAGGGCCTTATGCTTGCGAGGCAAACACTCTACCAGCTGAGCTACATCCCCAGCCCATGTGCACTCGTTTTTACCTTTTTGTTTTAACATTTAAAAATTGACAGCTAGAAGCCAAGACCCAGAGGAAAATGGGAAAAGCCTGAGTCATCTCTAAGAGCAGGTAGGGAGCAGTTTTAGGGTGAGACAGGTGGAAGGCAGGTAGGTCATGGGTGGTGTTAGCCTTTGAAACTCTCGAGCATCGAAATACTTCCGTTGTCTGCCCCACTCCTGCTTGGTGAAAGCAGGAGGCCGTGGTGAGATCTGCCCTTCCATTTTGAATTTGGTCCTTAGACCAAGTGCAATGAGTTTGGCCCTTTCAAAAAAGATTCTTTACTCACAAGTAGACGAAGATTTCATTAGGCGGTGCTGCTTAGAAAGGAAGAGTTAAACTACGAAATTGTGGCCCCTGGGATTGTCTGAACCACCAAGCGTTCACTGAGGCTCACATAATTGGTGCAGTTCCAACAATTTATTTAAATATAATTTAAGCATAAGAATGGTGGTCCGAATCCCAGTGTTTAACTAATTCCATCAATTAAGACAGCCTTGTAAATAAGTACAAAGCGAGCCCAGGAGCCTCCAGAGATTCCTGGTCTCAAAATAAATGAGACCAACATCATCATTATGGGTGAGAAGCTTTTTGCAAATCTGAATTAGTGATTAGAATACGCTGGGAGACTAGGGGCTTAATGAGGAAGCGCTGCTTGATTTTTAACAGGTGCAGTTCAGTTTTGATTATTTATGACAACGTTCTCTGAGCGAAGAGCTCCTGTGTTCTAAAAGCAAAACCAGGAGCCCTCTGAGTGTCTCTGGCCTGCGGGGACACGTGTGGCCGGGGCCTCTGTGTTGGCATGTTTGAGCCTTTTCTGGAGGGAAGGAGGAATGGAATTTGAGCAGGTGGGGACAGACACCTAGAGTGCTTTTCAGAATCACAGCAAAGAGAAGAGGTGGGCCACACCTTTGCAATGCGGGTCCTGGCTGGAGGCAGTGAGGCTCTGCTTCCTGCCTTCCGGACTTGCCTCTGGCTGTGGCCGAGGGAGGGGGTGTCCTGGGAGGTGAGCCTGTCCAACAGCAGTGGCCCTGGACATGACATTTTTGGGGAGAGAGAGAGAGAGAGAGATTGAGAGAACTCGTGCCCTGGGGACATTGGTTACCAAAGTGTGATCCTTGCTAAGGATGTGTGAAGCCAGCCCCAGGTACCCAGGCCATGCAGCCAGGGAGGTCCCTGGAGCTGGGTCCTCCATGCATGTCCAGCTGTCTGTCTGGCCTCAGGCACCCGGTCCTCATCAGGGCCTGAGCAGGGCAGCATTTGGAGGGTGTGGTCCCCCGTGGGGTCTTCCCCTGGTATTCTCTTCACCTATGTACACTTTTAAAGAAAAGGGCCTCTGTGTGTTTGCCCTGCGGGAGCTGGTTATGCAGTTAGCCATTTCCCTTCCACCCTCCCTCCCTTCCTCCAAGAGGCCTGGACAAAGGGGGAGGGCCCGATGCCGCCCCCACCCTTTTGCCACTTAATGAACAAGCAAAGTGTTAAGTTCTTCAACATGTATTTTTTTCCAGAAAGCCCACAAACAAACATTTGCAATTTTTATGATTTTTGCTTTTCCTTGGTAAATCTGCTCTTTCCATCACCAAGGCTGAGCTGTGGTGGCCCACTGCCCCGCCTGCCCTTTCTCCCTGGCTCTGGGCACGGTGGCCCTCCTCTGCTGCACCGCGGCTCGTTCTGGAACGGTGTGCACATGAGGCCAGTGAAGGGAGAAGGGAAAACAAAAGGAAATCAGAGAGTTATGAAACGGGACAGCTCCTCTTAAGGAAAATGACCCACAGAACCTTGTGTCCTGTGGCTCAGTCTTGTTTATCAGGGACCTCCTGCCGAGCTGTCCCCAGGTGATTAAGAGTCAGATGATTATTTTTTCTAGTAAGTGCTCAGGGCTGGGTGAATGTTACTAATGTGTAAGTATTTCACAGTAATGCTTGAGTCCTCGTGGCTCTGGGCTTGCTCCTGGGCCGCACGTCAGTCCTGAGGACCTCGGAGTTCCTTGAACTCTGCCTCAGCCCCCGCCCCCCACCTTAAATTGAGGAGATTGGAGAGCACGTCTGGTCCCCTCCAGGTCTAGGACTGGGAGCTAATTGCTCAACTGAAATGTAGCACCAGCCATTTTTCATCTGAAACAATAGAACTGAACTTTTTTCTTACTTTTTTTAAATGAAGAGGTGGCCTTCATGGCTGGCTGTTTCCTAGGTCTCTGAGCAGTTACTGCAGTGTAGTGTAGACGAGCAAGAAGATGGACTGGGGATATAGCTCAGCGGGAAGAGTGCCTGCCTTGCAAGCACAAGGCCCTGGGTTCAATCCCCAGCACTGCAAGAAAAAAAAAAAAAAAAAAAAAAAAAGAGCAAGAAGAGCCCTGGGTAATGAGTTGGCCTCAGCTGCCAACTCGTTTGTGGAATGACTTGGCCATAGATGGTTCCACGGAGCCCCTCAGTGGAGAGCCGTGCTTTATGGAGTTTGGACTGTTCATCTCCAAGGGGGTTTCAGACTTGAGGAGACGCAGCTGAAAACAGAGTTCCATGGCTGTCACTCCCGGACTGGTGTTTTTTTGATGCCTAGGTTAAGTAGGTTTATGTTTTCTGGGTTAGTTACTCGGATGTTGTTTGAATGACTTTTTCTTTTTTTTTTTGAACCAGGGATTGAACTCAGGGACACTCCACCACTGAGCCACATCCCCAGCCCTATTTTGTATTTTATTTAGAGACAGGGTCTCACTGAGTTGCTTAAGGCCTCGCTAAGTTGCTGAGGCTGGCTTTGAACTCCTGATCCTCCTGACTCAGCCTCCCAAGTCGCTTGGATTACAGGCGTGCGCCACCGTGCCCGGCTTGAATGACTTTTTCGATGTGACGGTTAGGTTTCACCCTCTAGTGAGTTTTGCCCACACTGCGCAAGGCCCCCACAGAGCTTTATCCCCAGCCCTGCGTGTGTATTTAGGGAGAAAATCAAGACTAATGGACTTAGAGGTTGAGCATCCCTAATCTGGAAATCCAAGACCCCAAATGCCCTAAAATGTGAACATTTTTGAGTGCTGACATGGTACCATAGGTGGGAAGTACCCCACCTAGCCTGGTGACAGTCACCATCAAAACACAGGGGCACCGAAAAGACTGCATAAAATGACCTTCAGACTTCATGTGGAAGGTACAGGAAACATAAGGTGTTTTGTTTAGACATGGGTCCCCTCCCCAAGACGTCTCATGAATCTGTAAATATTCCAAAATCCGGATGGGGGAGGACCCTAAATCTGGAGCACTTCTGGTCCTGAGCATTTGGAATAAAGGATATTTGGCTTGTCTCAGTGTGTTTATACTTCACTGAGGTTTTTCTCAGCTGTGACATTTCGGCTCCCAGATGGAGCAATCTGTGATGAGGACATGGGGTAAGTTGGCATTAGCCACCCTTGATGGTCACCTGGGTTGTGCCTTTGCCAAGTGCCTCCTGTGCATTAGGTCACTGAGACCTTCCATAGCTGGAAGGGGTGGACGGGTGCTGTTACCTTATGTTTTTGCAGATGAAGGCTCATCTGTACCCCATGGGACCCCCACTCTTTTCTCCAGTTCATGCTCTTGTTAAACTCCTTCCTTCAAAGGAGGTTTCTTCCTCATGTCATGAAAACATTAACAGCTAAATCAGAATCATCCTGGTGGAAGTAAGTATCATTTGGCCCACGGAATGCTGTTGAGCACGGTCGGGGCTCCGGTGCTGTTCTCCCAACTTCCATTGACCTCTGGAAGATTATGAGATTTGTTAAAAATTATGGTAAAGAATCCATAAAATGAAATTTACCATTTAAAATTGTTTTTAAGTTCAGTAGGCATTAATTATATTCACAATCATTTGCTACTAGCACTATGTTTTCCAAAACATTTTCATCACCCCAAACAGAATCTCTGTACCCATTAGGCAGTAATCCCCCATTTCCCCTTCCTTAGACCTTAGGAGCTTTGATTCTACTTTTCGTCTATGAAGGTACCTGCTCTGGGACCCTCATATCAGTGGAATCACAGGGCATTTGGGCTTTTGTGTTTGACTTATTTTACTTAGTGTGTTCAAGAGTCGTCCATATTTGTAGCTTGAATCAAAACTTGCATTCTTATGGCTGAATAGTATTCCATTGTATGGATATACCACATTTTCACTTGGGTCATTTCTGTCCTTTGGTTGTTGTGAGTAATGCTATATTTGGTGAAGAATCGGTTTGGGTCCTCACTTTCAGTTTCTTTGGGTGTACACTAGGAGTGTAATTGTTAGATCATGTTGTAGTTCTCTGTTGAATTTTTTGAGGAAGGTCATGCAGTTTTTAGAGCTAAGTTCAAAAGGTGGTGGATGCCCGACTGTCACCCACTTTGTGAACCCTGCAGGCAGCAGACATCTAAGAGAACAGCCTTGAATCTTGTGGTTCACTTGCCACCTCCTCTGGAGAGACCCAGTGGTTGTGTACCAAGGGGAGGGAAGGTTTCTGGTACTTGTCCTAGGGGATCAGGTGGCTGGCTCGTTCTCTGGACATCAGACTTCTGTGGATGTGGAGTTAAAGCATTGACAGGTGCTTGCTTCACATCTGCTTGCCAGGCTGCCACAAGGGCCACAGTCATTGACACATGAGCCCAGCTTGTACAAACCCATTTCCAAGGGGTGTTCTGGAGCCAGGAGCCTGGTGGGAGTGGAACTTGGGGTGGGATAGGAGCATTTTTTGTGCATCTCAATGACAGCTGGCCCATGTGGAATTGTGCTTCCTGGGTTGACTTCCCACAGGCCAGGGTTGCCAGGGATTGCTGTCTTCCTGGATGCACTGGGCCCTGCTATGAGTGGAAGGAAGTCATGGGAGTAGTGACCATCACATGGGCAGTGTTCGACCTGGTGCAGAGGACAGCTTCAGGATGTTTGTTCCACTTGCTATCGAACTCACCTGGGTATTTGGAAATGTTGGCTTTTTATTTTGCAATGTGGAAGCCAAACATCCAGGTGACAGTTTGGGTCTTTGACCTTTGACCCTTGACCTTAACATTTGGGTGCTACACAATCTAAATCTGCATTCCCAGTTGTCACCTGAAGGTAGCTGAGGATTTAGCAGGCACCTTGGGAGATTTGGGTAACAGAAGCATCTGAGAAAACCTGTCTGGGCCACCTTTTGTCTTTGCATGGACAGGGTGTGGAATGTTTGTGGAATCTGCTTTTTGTACTGGAGTGAGAGAGTTCAGGCCCCGAGCTCCAATCTGCTTTGTTTCAATATTGAAATGTTATTTTAAAAAGGACTGCAGCGAACGCAGTTTTGAAGCCCCGTGCTCTCTAATTCTGTTACTTGGCAGATGGAAAATAATGATGAATTCCACAAAGATTTGGCCATGGGCAGGAATGAAAATAAAGAGTTGTGTGTGTGTGTTGGTTGGCGCAGGGGCTTTTCCTCCTGGCCTTTGTGTGTGTCAGCTAGAGAGGAGCCCCAGGCACAGGGGATCGGCTTTGCGTGGCAGGATCCGGCTGGCTGTGTAGACGGCTGAGGGGCCTTCCTGACTTACTTCTTGTTGTGTGTGTGATTTCTGTTTAAGTTTGAAAAGTGGAAACGAGGAGAAAGTAAACAACATTCATATGGGTTAATTAAAGCACATGGCTCCCAGCTTGCTGTCTGCTTTCTGATGTCAGCCGTGTTCCTACCGCCTGCTCACAGGGTAGGCCCCTGTGCTGCTGCCGGGTTGTGCTCTGTGTGTGTGGATTTTTTTTTTTTTTTTTTTGATAAAATGGAGTCACAAATATACTTACTTGTATTCAACCTGTTTTTTTTCTTTTTTTCTTTTTTTTTGTCATTTATCATTTGCTCTAACGATACCTTACCAGGGCTGAACATGAGACTGTCTCATTCTTTCAGTGACTGGAGACCATCCTATTGGAATGACCTATACATTATTAGCTCCTATAGGATGACCTGTACATTATTAATGACTCTTCTTGATGGATTGCAGTTTGGGGTTGTTACTTACAGTACTTGAAGCAAGGTTTGTTCACATGCCTTGAAGTAATCATGCAGTCTCTGTGGGCTAGTTTCCTAAAAGTGGAATTAACCAGTTTTTTTTTTTTTTAAAATGTGTTGCTAATTTCAGTAGGTACCATCAAATTCTACAAAAAGGTTTTTCTCAATGGATGTTCCCGTTCTCAGTTTGTCTCCCTCTTCCCTCCATACTCACTAAGTACTGAATGACATGGATCCTTCTAATTTTTGTTAATCAGCTGGTGAATAAGTGTCTCATTATTATTTCAATTTGCATATCTCTGCTTGTTAATGAGGTTATGCATTTTTTTCGGTGTTTATTGGGTGTCTTACAGTCTCTGTTCTCTGTCAGCAAAGATGGCATATGTTCAAAATAATTGTACAAAATAATCTTAGCACTGAGGAGGGGAGGGGTTTAGAAAGTGCCGGGAGGGGCGCGGTGTCCACTTTGTTGGAGGGCAGACAGATGCTTTAATTTTTTACTGATGCTTCCCTTGGAACCACAGGGGTTTAACTTTGTGCTTTGTCTCAATTTTTGTAGACTTACTGTTGCTGTTCTGTTTGCTGTTAAGCAGCCACTAATTAGTGGTAGGATGTCCCTTACAGAAGTGCCAGCCAGAGTCCCACTGGTGGCAGCTTTAAGGGGATCTATTTGGAAAATGCCACAGCTCCTAACATTTGGGACTGGTGGTATGTCAAGGAATCCCTTGCTGGATCCGTGGTGTAAACAGTGAATATTAACTGTACCGCATGGTGCAATATTGACGCACCACCCAGGTTCTGGGAGGGTGGAAACTCCTGTTTGGTAAATGTGCTTCTCATTGTCAAAGCATTTTATTAATATTAACTTATTAATATTTGTAGCACATCTCCAGGAAGTCAGTATTGAGGGCTCATGGTCCCTGCAGAGGGACCTTGCGTGGAATGCCACAGCCCCAATAAGAGACTCCAGCTGACCACGTGCCCCAGGAGGTGGGGAGGCAGCTGCCATGCCGGCTGCATATGCCAAGATTTAATGTCCCCTCCCTGCGCAGTTCAGGTTCAGTTCCATTTGGAATATGCCATGTGAAATCTGGGTCCAGGCGCAAGAAAGACATTGACAGTTTGGCCCAGGTCCAGAGGCAGGCACTGCCGTGATTAAGGGCTTATGCGCATGACATTTGAGCGGGGGCTCAAAGAACTGAATATTTACAGCAGGGCTAAGCGCTGGATTACGTGGCTCCATGGTGCTGGCCTCTGCGGCCTCCCTAACCTGCCCTCCACGTGACTGGTGCCTCAGAGGCAAGGAGAACCACATCTGCACCCCTGGGTGCAGGAGCGTCTCCTAAGGGGCCACCTGCCTCATGGGGAGCCAGAGAGCTGGCACCTGCCTCTTGAGCTCTCTGTGGTGCAGCTCCAGGTGGCACCCAGGGACCAGGACTTAGTTCTCACAGAACCAGGCCCTTCGGTATCCACACCTCCTGCTTCAGAACACCCCCCTGCCAGGGAGGATTCTCTCTCCTAAGGGGACACCTAGCCCCTTGCCAGGTCTCTGACGAGTTATGGCCCAGCCGCAGGCACAGCCTCATCTCCCCTGAATGGAGAACAGACTTTGTCCAGGTGGATCAGATGCCCAGGTGCAGGGATCAGTGTGGGGATCTCACTTGAGACAGATCAGTTTCCCGTCACCAGCTCCATGTGGGACTGTGGGATGACCTCCAGGGTTGTGGCATCTGAATGGGGTGACGGCCCAGAACTCACTGCCTGTGCTCTTGAGAGGAGTCCCCCATCCCCTGGTGATCCTGCAGGAGGCCTGTGGTGACAAGCAGTGGTCTTGGCTGAACGGGGTGGCAGTGACCACAGGCAGGCTGGGAGGGGCCGTGGGCCCAGGCCAGCTCCTGTGATCGCCTCCCTCTGCTGGCAGAGTAGATGGCCGCCCTGCCTTCCCGCTTTTATAACTTGAGTAGTTCCAAGGTGATTTTCTTTATTCTCTGCTTGAGTTCCTTGAATCTCTCCTGTGCTCGCCAAGGCTCTGCCTGCCTTATTGTCTTTTGTGTGATAGAGGCTGAAAACACGTGTCACTCAGAAGGTCAGCTGAAATTCCTGAAATGAGAGCTGAGATTAGTAGGCCCTGGCTTTTTTTCTTTCCATTTCTCTGGAGTACCTGGTCCAAAATACTAAGAATGATGTGGATGGAAATATGAAAGCCATGAACACTAAAGATACTGAAATTTGCATTTTTTTTTATCCTGGTAAGGAAATTCAGTTTTGTTTAAAAATCTAAGTCTACTGAAATAATTCAGTTTTTCACCCTGCACCGCAGGGTGAGGACGTTAGAATTAGTCTGTTTGCATATTTACAGACAGGGTAGGAGTCACCATAGCTTGTTTTTACATGTGCTGCTTATCTTTGCAAAGTCTCGAGAAGTTTGCAAACAAATGGATATAGAACTTAACTTTCATAAGGATTCATTGCTCCCATATTTGGAATTCTGGGTATATCTAGGGACATTAATGCAACCATCCCTGGGGATGGATGGAAAGAGCAGACCTGTGTTCTCAGCTGAAACTTCTTGAGATTTCTAGACAGCATGGGAAAGCCTCGGAGAAAGAAGTGAGGGACTCCAAGCCAGAGAGCTCAGGAACAGTAATGGAACTTGCCCTCTGGGCTCCCTGGAAGAAATAACTTAGCTCAGTCAGGACGGAGGGCTCAGGGTGGTGCCTGACATCCAGACATAGAGGGTTCATTGGTGCTATAGAGTGGAGGGTTCCCAGTGGGTGAGTGACCTGATGGCTCACCTGCTCAGAGCATTGACCCTGGGGGCTGCTGTTCAGGCCCTCTGGCCACTCAGGTTCTCCTGGAGGACATGGTGAATCCATGACAGCAGCAGGCGCCCTGTACCCCTGAGTGTTTGAATGTGCCGGTGTCTGCCTCATAGGCGTTCATGTGATGATGATAATTATTTTCATTTGTTGCCATTCTGAGTACCATTTATGAGCACAGTGTAGAATCTAGGTGATTCTTCTTTGCACCCCCCTGCCCTGCCTCCCTGGGCTTCTTGTTTTTCTTTTTTTTTTTTGGGTGCTGGGGGGTGAACCCAGGGCCTTGGCACATGCCAAGCACACTTTCTACCTCTGAGCTGTATTCCCAACTTCATTTTAAACTAAGAAAGCCAAGTACGTGGCATTCAGTGCTGAGATTATTGAATAACCACCTTTACTTGGATCTTTTCAGGTACGAAACCAGCATTGGAGTCTTATTATGGAGAGTGTGGTCCCCTCCGACAAAGGAAATTACACGTGCGTGGTAGAGAACGAATACGGCTCCATCAATCACACCTACCACCTTGACGTCGTCGGTGAGTCCACTTCTCCAGTGCCGCTGGCACAGCCTGTTCTAGTTGACTCATTGATTCACTTGTTCCTCCCCAGATTGGAGGGGAAAAATATTTTGCCATTATATTGACACACAAACTATCAGTCAAGAAGGATTTCTCTGTCCTTTGACTCTTCTGATTTCTGATCTGTTGGGTTTCTGGGTTTTGCAGTGTGTTTGTGGTTCCCAGACATGACCTTTTATAATGTGGACAGGGTATGAATTGTCTGGCATTCTTGAAGCTGAGATTTATTCTGAAAATGTTAGTGTGTGTGGAAAAGGGGTCGGATATGCTGGAGGAGAACTCTGCTTTTAAAACAGAGGCAACATTTCCTAAAGAAGGACAGTTGTGTTGCGTGGGCTGAAGAGAAAAGGAAAAGGTATCACCAGCCCTGGGCCCATGCTGGCTGCAGGAAGATCGATGTCCAGGTGCCTGACCCCTTTCATCGGGAGTTGCCAGACACTCCAGGTTAGGTTCCTGGGAGGCATTTCCTCTGTGCAGAGGGAACCCTGTGGATGAGTTTATAAGTGCTTTCCATCAGAGCGCATGGAGGAAGAGGCGTTTTAATTAGGCACCTTAAGCCCATGTAACCCAGTGTCTTGCAAGCTCATATTTCTTCCCAAGTTTTGCCTGTTATGATGGGTTTTGTTGTAACTGATGACAAGAGGGTGCTCCTGTCTTGGAGGGTTGCTAACCTGTGGATCTGCACCTAAGACACCTCATGGCTATGGGAATGGCAGTGGGAGCCAGCCATCTGCCCCTGTCCTTGGGCCTTTCTTTAGGTTACCTAATGGGCGTCCCTGTTCTATGTGCAGGTTCCTGACTTCTGGTAAAGACTCAGCTCAGGGCTGGCATGGACCCTTTTTGCTTTACTGTGACTGTTGGTAGCTGTGAGCACGAGGCCTCCCACGGTGCTCTGTCAGCAGTCTCCTACATCAGTTCCTGTGCAGGTGCGCCCCCCCCCCCCCAGTGTGACCTCACTTTAGGTATTTCTTCTCCTTTCCTAAAATGTGTTAACTCTTTTTTTTTGGAACCAGGGATTGAACTCAGGGGCACTCGGCCACTGAGCCACATCCCCAGCCCTATTTTGTATTTTATTTAGAGACAGAGTCTCTCTGAGTTGCTTAGGGCCTCACTAAGTTGCTGAGGCTGACTTTGAACTCTCGATCCTCCTGACTCAGCCTCCCAAGTGCTGGGATTACAGGCGTGTGCCACCATGCCCGGCTGTGTTAACTCTTTGCAGAAAGCGATTCCTCAGGTATTTGAATTGTCCCAAAGCCATTAAAAACCTTTCAGAAAACGAGATTAACTAAATGGCGTAGATTTGGTTAATTGAAGATTTAGGTTAACTGAAAATTAAAACCATCTTGATTTTCTGTCAAATTCAATGAACTTAAATTCACAAGACACTCAGCCTTAGAAAGCATGAGAAAGTCTTTATTTGCATTTGCATGTGAGCATTCAGCGAAAAGATTTATTTGAACATCTGAGTTATTCTGAAGCCTTAATGTGGAATTTGATAGACCTTTGTATAATGTCTGACCTATGGATAAAGAATGACTCAGTCTTCTTTCCTCATAGAGATGTTTGTGGTCTGATTCTTAGAATTACTATGTTCATATATTTTATAACACAAACACAAGAGGCCTAACATTCAAATATGAGAAGAAAATGGTTAATATATATTCTGGCTTCAATGCACTATAAATCCATTGATCAAAGAGTACATGACTTGGAATTGACATGAAGTCTGCATTTGACATGAAGTGTTCCCAGTTAAGGAAAGCAAGTTAGATTTTGGGTGGAAAGTTCTAAATACCTAATTTTGTAATTAAGTAATTTGTTGTGGGGGGAAAACCAATGGTGCTCCAGCCGCCTTTGGGGATTATGCTTTGCATAGGTCTGTAAATTGTTCATTGAGCTAGGTTGGGACTGCTCCAGGAATCCCAGGGTCCTGTCACGGCCACTGCACCAGCAGGCTGTTGCTGAGGGCAGGTTTTACGTTCGTTGTTATGTCAAGCATTCAGAAGCCCCTCACCTCCCTCCCCAGTGAGCTTTCTGGCAGCTCATCCCTGTGAAGCCCTGAAATCTCTCTGAGAGTTCAGGGTTGGGATTTGAATTGGGCTGCTGAATAATGGAATTGTGCTGTCTAATGTTAATCCCCTGGCAATCGGTCTTGTTGAAAAGAGCGTGTGATTCAGTGGGTAATGTGGAGGGAGCCTGCAGTGTATGGAGTAATGCAGAGAGAGGCCTGATTATGTCACAAATTTGGGAGATCGCCCAGCTCAGCGCAGGCCAATAATGACACAATGCTGGTTGGGAATAGCCATTAAAGCTCAACTCCCAATAATTTTCCAAGCCTTGAACCTTCTTTATAAATAGAAGCCAAAAGTCAGTGGAGTATAAGACATTTTCAGTAAAGATGGAGGCGTGAAATACTCTCATCTTTGCTGAGAACCCTAGTAATTGCTTTGAGAAGCAGTAATAAAATAAGAATTGAGTCAGCGAAAGAGCCTCGTGTAGACTTACAGGGTTGGCAGTCCTTCTGAACATCGCAGCAAGGGGAACAGGAGCGATTCAGGCTTCAGCAGCAAGTATCTGGTGGCCCGTCGGCCCAAATTCAGTGTATTCCTGCGTGACCACAGCTTATCAGTGACACCCGCCCCCCGCTCCACAGGAAGTCAGGAGCTCTATTCTTGCTCACATTCTCCAGAAGTTTTATTTTTGTTGCTATGACATATAGGTTAGTGGCTCAGATGTGAGGAAGCATCAAAGTGGGTGAGATCTTTTCACTGAAATTCTTCCTTGCAAAGATATCACCCATAAGCTCTTTAATGTAAAGGCCGTGTAATTTAAGTGACGTTGTTGTGTGCTGGAATTAAATAGCAAGCCGTTGTTGTAGGGAGGGAAGGCTTGCGTCTGTGGGAGCCCTTTTAGAAGCCTGCGTGATCCTCATTAAAATTGACACCATGACTTTTCAGCCATTTACTGCAAGGGAAAATGAGCACGAAGCTCCATGCCTCCGAAATTGTGGCAATAATAAAAATAGCTGGCTGTGGGAGGTGGTGATTCTTTGCTATGGTCCATCAGTGAGGGGTGCTGAAGCCCCGGGTCTGATGCCACCCTGCCACCAAGAAGCTCATCTAGGATAAGTCATGGGCTCTTCACTCTAGCTGTGCCCGTGAGTGTCAGAAACAAAAGCAGCCTGGCGTGCAACAGGAGTAGCAGGTTTTTCTGGGGGCACACGTGGATACCAGGGGAGTTGGGGCAAGTGACTTAGCTCTCCTGAACCTCTGTTGTATCATCAGTTAGATTGGAATGATGATCCTTGCCTCATTCGTTTGATAGATGTATTAGTTTCCTACCACTGCTGTAACAAATGACCCCAACAAGTTTGTTTGAAATAACACGTACACATTCACTTATTGTTCTAGAGCCCAGGAGTCCAAAATCAAGATGTCACCAGGTTTCATGGCTCTGTCACAGCTTCCAGTGGCTGTGTCAGTCCTTGGTGTTCTTGACTTGGAGATGTATCACTTCTGTCTCTGCCTCTGCCTTTACACATCCCCATTCTGCATCTCAGATCTTCCTGTCTTTGTCTTATGAAGGCACCTGTCACTGGATTCAGAGCCCACCTTAAATCCAGGATGGGCCTAATCTCTGTTTCCTTAACTTCATTACATCTGCAAAGTCATGGTTTCTTTATAAATCCACATCCTTGGGTTTGGACATGGATAATTCCTCCTGGGCTACAGTTCAACCCACAATTGTCATGAGGCCTCAGGTGGGATAGCAGGTAGAAATACCACAGTGGCATGTAGGTGACATCCACCAATGCCCGTTTCCTCCCTTCCAAAGCTGGATTCTTTTGAGGGTTAGAAGCTATCTTGAATAGCTTTTATTTGCCCCAATCAGAAGTTTTATTAAACAGACTCAATGCCATTTTGGTACCAACAGAACTGGCCAGTGGCTGCCATTCCCATTTCCTACTTCCACCTTTGATTGACGCTATCATCGAGGCCATCCTAACACTGATTTGGTTGCTTCGCTTGCAGAAGAGAATCATAGAGTTCAAATGCTTGAAGTTCATAAGTTGGCCCCTTGATCCTAAGCTCCACCCTGTCCATGTAATAGCAGAGGAAATCCAGCCCAGGGGTCGAGAGATTTGGGCAAGGACTTGAAGAAGACAGTGGAGTGAGGTCTCAGTCTAGGTGTCCTTGACTCCTCGGTCAGTGCACGCCAGCCCCTTCGTTGTGTTCACTGTGGTGCTGCCTTGCTCCACCCCACCTTTAGGTCTTCCCTGCCAAAACCAAAACCACAGGAGGTGGAAGCGTTCAAAAGACTGGTTGCTCTTCCTCACCCACAAGGACCCTTTGGCTTTGAACTGTGAACTTTTCCTCCTTGGGGTTCCAGTTCTGTGCCCCCTGAAACCTCCCACCTGGCATCAGGTGACAGTACATTTGCTGAGGCTGGATTTTTTAGGCTAGCCGGGTCTTCTCCCTTGTCGATTTAAGTTTCTAGAACTTCTCCCCCACCTGGAGTTGAAGCCACGAGTAGCAGTCGGGATTGGAGTATCTGGTTGGGGCCCATCAGGGGCTGCACTGCCTTCTGGTTGGGTGGAGATCATACAGGCTTCAGCACCAGCCCCAACTTGCCTGGCGGCAGACCAGAATGGCTCTGTTGACTCGCCCTTGACATAAATCCTCTGTAGCTCAGCTCTGGACATGATGGGACACAGCCTGAGAGCTTGAAGGAATCCATTCCACGCTAACTGCCTCAGGTGTGTGCTCAGGAGGAATGAGGCGTC